>JAVQIZ010001543.1:0-22416 GCA_036023535.2 Galaxias brevipinnis
GTGTGTGTGTGTGTGTGTGTGTGTGTGTGTGTGTGTGTGTGTGTGTGTGTGTGTGTGTGTGTGTGTGTGTGTGTGTGTGCGCGCGCGCGTGTGTGTCTGTGTTTTAAAATCTGCTCTAATGTTGCACATCTAAATCCTATTTGGCTTCTATAGTCTGTATTGTGTTCAGTACTGTACTGTGTCAGTACTGTAGTGTGTCAGTACAAAGATCTGGATCAAAGGAGAAAAATCTCCAGTTCTCTGGAATTCCCTTCCCCCTGCAATTCGGAACTAAGATCGTATTAACATTTTAAAATTCAGTCTCAAAACTCACTTGTTTTCCTTAGATTACCTCTAGTTTGCTGCCTTTGACCTTTTTATATTTTTGATGTTCCCTGCCTCAATACCCTTCTATCTGTGTGTTATGTTCATTGCCTTTCAAAGTGTATATTGCACTATTTTTGTGTATATTTGTATAAAGTGTTTGTATATTCTATGCCATGTTCGGTGACCTTTGGCGCCTATAAAAGGCGCCTATAAATTAAATGTATTATGGTTATTATTATTAAGAAATCTTCTGTAAGGAAAATTGCTCATAAGCACTCCAAGCTCAATGTCAAGCCATTGTGACCTGCCATGGAAAAGACAGCTAGCCCACCGGAGATCAGTACTGCTGCCCCCACTGGCATCAGACCCACTATAAGCCATCCTGTCCCTCTGGGGAAAATAGAGTTCCCGTGTGTAACGTATTTCACAAAGTAGAGGTGGAAAGATGTAGAGAGGATCATTTAAGATAAGATATATTTCAATACAACTGATTCCCTTTTCTGAGCTTAGTTTTCCCAATTGGGGGTTTAGAATTGAACTCTCAGTTAAATCACATGAGGATGTAATATTCCAATACAGGTAAAGATTAAATGAAAAATGCTCTTTTTATTTGATATGCTACTTGCATATCATTTTGTTTTGTCACTATGTTCTCTCTCTCTCTCTCACGCTCTCTGTGATTACTGAGGGCAGCAAAGGAAGCCTAGCTTTGATATACGCTCCTCTCTGAAGCATCTCTCTGTTTTGTTGAGTATGACTGTCAGACCTGCCTGAGTGACAGGCCTGTGCTGTCACTATTCATCCTTTGTTCTTGAGGAAGTGCACTGTGCTGACACATGTAGACGTGACGCATCCCTCCGCTTGTTGCCGTAGTGACACATGTGGATATCACGCTGTCTCTTGCACTGCCTGAAAGGTTCATGTTGATCATGTGGTCTTTAGGGTTAGGGTTAGATCTTAAAGGTTCATTTTGATCATGTGGTCTTTAGGGTTAGGGTTAGATCTTAAAGGTTCATGTTGATCATGTGGTCTTTAGGGTTAGGGTTAGGGTTTGATCTGAAAGGTTCATGTTGATCATGTGGTCTTTAGGGTTAGGGTTAGGGTTCGATCTGAAAGGTTCATGTTGATCATGTGGTCTTTAGGGTTAGGGTTAGGGTTCGATCTGAAAGGTTCATGTTGATCATATTGAGGTCTTGAGGGTTAGGGTCTTTTATAAAGCCAGATCTAAACTCATGGTTTATGTGGCTTTTCATTTGTTCAATAATTCATGCACCTTTAAACTAGAACATACTGAATTATATCTGTGAAATGCTGTGCCTGTTTCCTTAATTCACTTCACCGCTTGGTTAAATACGAATCACTTTATGAACGAGTGGAGCGCTAACCGTTCAGCAGGAGTAAAGGTTTGGTTTTCTTGTGGTATTCTCTGCAGCTGGAGAATAAGCAGTTGACGCCTCCCTTCAAGCCTCAGATCACAGACGACTACGGACTGGACAACTTTGACACGCAGTTCACCAACGAGCCGGTGCAGCTGACCCCAGACGACCAGTAAGTGCTGCTTGGAAACATTAGCGCAATTGACACATTATGTACCCCAATGTCCAGACTAAAGGGGCACGACTAATTTAACACATATCCCAAAGTCCAGACTAAAGGGGCACAATTAATCTAACACGTACCCCAAAGTCCAGACTAAAGTGGCACGACTAATTTAACGCGTACCCTAAAGTCCAGACTAAAGCGGCACACCTGACTTAGCATGTACCCCAAAGTCCAGACTAAAGCGGCACCCCTAACTTAGCATGTACCATAAAGTTGCTGCTACATGCGTTGTGCTTGGAGTCTGTGTGAAAATATTTGACCGTCATCTCCCTCCTTCTGCCCTAGGGACGTCATCAAGAGGATAGACCAGTCCGAGTTTGAAGGCTTTGAATACATCAACCCCCTGCTCCTCTCCGCAGAGGAGGAGGAGTCTGTATGAGGAAGGGAGGAGCCAGCCGGCCTGTCCGTCTGTCCGTCTCTCTGTCTGTCTGTCTGTAACCTGACGTCTCCGCCTGACTCCACTAGCTTAGCGACTCGCTACGTGTAGAGGACATGGAGGAGGACACCAGGGATACCCCCCCCTGCCTGGCCCACCCACAGCACTGTCTCTCAGGGTGGATACAGGATGCTCCTTTAGGGGGGGGGGCATAGAAACAGGATCACCAGGACAGTCCCTCCTACCCACCTCCCAGACATGGTGGGTGTAAACACAAAGGTCTGTGCGGTTTGAGCAGACTGCTACTTCACTCTGGGCCTGCCATTGGAAGCCCTTGCATCCCTGAGTGAATGACAGCTCCACTTATGAACTGATCAAATGTATGTGCACCTTTTTGTTCTTGACTTTTAATCTTGTAGAGGGCAACGCCTCTAGCGGAACAAGAATGTACAATGATGAAGTAAAACTTCTAATTTAATGTATATTATATTTTAGGTAGCCAATTAATGAGGAATTAGTCATGCCTTTTTTGATGCAAAGTGGCTCATTTCCATCCCATTTATTACCATAGATGTTGCTTGGGTCCACAGCTGTGGGTTGTCAAGGACAACAGGGATATGGCTAACTGGGTGGCAAAACTATTTATTTAAGAAGTGCCTCAAAGATCCCATGTTGACCGTGTTTGTGAATGCACATATCTCTTAGTATTTACAATGCTGTGACCTGTGGTTGCTTTTTGGAGAACAATTCTAACGTAATGACCTCGTCAAACTTGGTCCAAATAGTGAACATTTTATAAATGCTTATAGAGCACATTCCTGATACAAACATGGTTTAATATTAAACTTTTGATTTAACAATTAGAGAATAGTATAACCACATTATAATTTAATTATTTGTTATTTTGGTCAACATTCAGTGGTGCACTGTTTTTGAATGCTAGAGCTGTTCAATGCTAGTGACTGGATGGACATATGGACTTTGAATGCATAACTATTCACCGATTTTAATTGTAATAACTGGTGAAGTATCAGTTATCAATATGTACATTGTAAATACCTAACTGTTGGCAAATGAAAATTGTGACAAGCAAAAGTATCTTTTGTCAATTTAGGAATTTCAGAACTCCCAATTAGTATTTTCAGCCAATCCTTTGTAGATCACACTGACACTCACTAGTGGTGTAGAGTAGGAGTACTAAGGCTTGCAAAGAGCCACTCAAAAACCCTTAAAGAGCAGAAACACATAATCATTATCCTAATCAAATGGAGTAACCCTTTGGCGTTTGGAAGTCAATCTAATATAATCATCCATACGGCACGCTGAGCTGCACATTGATCAAAACAAAATTAACAGAAGTAACAATTTGACTATCATGATGTTCCCCAGGAAAATTAGCTTTCTAGATTTTAACGTTCGTATCGTTCCTTAATAAAAATTCAATCTGTCTTGGGTGTGATGAAATCTGACTCCCACTAATTGGGTAACAGGATTAAATCTTCTCAAAGGGTTCTTATTAGTTAGAAGGCCAGGCTGAGAGACAGTGTAGGGGTTGTCTCTTCATCAGTCTCATCTAGGAGAACACACACACACACTCACATTACTGTAGAACACACACACTCACACCACTAGAACATACACACACACACACTCACATTACCATTGATCACACTCACACACTACTGTAGAACACACATACTCACACCACTAGAACACACACTCAAACACCACTATAGAACACACACACACTCACATACTTCTGCAGAACACACACACTCATACACTACCATAGAACACACACTACCCTAGGATCTGAAATAACATCAACATTTGGAGTGACTTCTTTTGGGTTTACTTAGATGCCTTTTCTACATGCTGCATTCCATTACATATCAAATATTTTGCTTAATTGATTTGATCCAGTTCTTTGTATTGTGGAATATACAGTACATCCATCCTTCCTCGAGGGACCAATGTGGGAGTCCTGGTAACTAAGTTAAAGGGGCCCTATTATGCTAATTTTCAGGTTCATACCTTTATTTAGGAGTTCTACTAGAAACAGGTTTACGCGTTTTAATATTCAATAAACAATTATTTTTTTCCAAACTGCCTGGGTCTGCAGCACCTCTATTCACCCTCTGTCTGAAACACTCTGTTTTAGCTCCTGTCCCTTTAAGGCCCCCCCTCCCAATGAGCCCAGTCTGCTCTGATTGGTCAGCTGGCCAAACAAAGGGAATTTCCTTCGCACTGACAAAAACAGAATTTTCTCGACATGACGAAACTACCCTGCCTCCGCTCTGACCTGCTCTGGTTGAAGGAGTGCCAAACGTTATTCAAATGTGTGACTTAGTGACGTAGATAAGTTACAGAAGAAAACGCCGGACTACAAACGAGGCGTTTCAGGCAGTTCAGAGCAGTGTTTTCTGTGAGAGAGAGTAGCTCCCTTTGGCGTGGACTATGGGCTTTGTAACTTTTCAGACCTTTTACATGCACAAAAAGCTATATAACATACTAAAGGAAAGGAAAAACCTCAAAAAGAGTAATATGGCCCCTTTAAAACAGCATCGATGGGGGAGTCATGGTAACTAGGTTAAAATAACAGCGATGGGAGAGTCAAAATGTTGTAAAAAAAAAAGTAGACCAAAAACAATTTGTTGTTTTGTTTTTTAAACATCTCTGCTGTTAGATGTGCTTAATTCTGCTTTAATGCATCTTTGTAAATATCTGTAATTATTAAAAAATTAAACTGGTTTTCCGTGAACAGTACTGTTTTTGTACATCACATTATGAAAGTCAGGTGCCTTGTGTAATATACTGTCCTAAATTACATAACTCACTGTTATTGGAAAAAATGGATCAGGTCTGATCTGTTAATGTGTACAGTGTTTCCTATGAGCAGCTGGGTGCAGGGGCTACTTCATGTTTTTTATATATCATTAAAGGGGAAAAGGGAAGGATGAGCGTGATGGCAACGCCCGTCCCGCTCCCCATCAGGCCTGGAGAGCCCGTTACCAAGCAAGACGATGTCATCACTGTCACCGTGGAGACTGAGAAACACCTCAGTCTCTCTGGAGCTCTCTGACAGCCGTTCTTCACACAGATTGAAACATCAACAGTACTAAGACCCCCTGTTCTCCACAGGCCTACTACAAGGGCCTGCGTAGAGTCCCATAATGAAGGCAATATCTAGCTGTTAAAGGACAGAGAAGAGCAGCTGTATTTCTGCAGTGGAAAAGAAACACTGGAAACACTGGCACAGGGAACAAAAGACAACTATGGGAAAATATGGCTCTCTGAGTAGTCAAGCACAACACTAGAGCAGTGAGTCATAACATAATATAAACGGTTTGTGTCATGAGAAGAAGGCTTCAGAGGGCTGGGCTGCAGACACTGGCCAACCACCGACGGGGATCAAAGTGCAGTGGCGGACATGTGACCTGGGCACTGGAAAGAAAGGGTTTGATGTTTCGGGGGTTGTGATCCCATGTTGTGGGCTGTCGCCATGGATACGGAACCAAATGACCAGGGTATAAAAAGCAGAGGCAACCATAGGCTTTCCACCGACCAGTTCACCAGACACTAAGAGGGAAATGAACAAGACACATAGAAATGTAAGATAAGACAAAAGTAATATATAATATATATTATATTATATATTATATATATATATATATATATATATATATTTAGCCTGTTCTCTCAGGTGAGAAACGAGGACACAGTTAATCACTTCCTCTCTCATTTCTGCAGAGTCATCTTTATCTCCAGAGACTGAAATAGTTGACTTCCTGACTTCCTCTCCGCTGTGTCGCAGTTCAGTGAGAGCCCAGGCAGCAGGCGTGGCGGAGGCACTGGCCGCTGCTCGGTAGCGAAGTCGCCGAGCACTGAGGGGGTCTCGTGGGACCTACACCTACTATCTGGTGGATTCACTTATTTGCTTTCCCCCCCTCCAAAGCCAAAGGCACTTCTAAAGTGGTTCCAGAGGGAGAGGTCATCCACAACACACCTTTATGAAAAGGGGGTACATTCTTCACTGCTCAGATGCTATCTGAGGATTCCTGGTATCGGATTGTATTATTAGTGAATGTGTTAGTTATGTCGAGGTTTGTCAACTATTATGGTTAAGTGTGATAACGTGCTCGCGGTGGATGATTGCTGATAATGTGTTAAAATAAATAGGTTATTGTTAATACGTAAGGCCCAGATGAGTGTCGCGGAAACCAACAGTTTACACGCTGCGTTTTTTATTACTTTCAAGTTGTTAATTGCGTTTTGTCGGCGAGTATACAGTAAGATGAACTCTTAACTCTGCACTCTTCTGATCTTTGTCTCACGCCACCCAAACAATTTCCATAAAGCGTCTTTTTCTAATGAAGCCGGGTCTTACTGTGTTCAGCTCATCAAAATGGCTTCTGTAGTAAGTAATGGCAGTCATCCATTAAGTAAATGAGTTCTGGTGTGTGTCGAAAGGAATAGGCATGGGCTGAAGTCCATGGCGCCTGACACTAATGGTGCTCTGTTTGAGGGGAGAGGAACACACACACACACACACACACACACACACACACACACAGAGAGAGAAGACAGACAGAGAGAAGACAATGTGTCATAGCTGAGGCACTTAAATAACAATCAACCTCATAATGGGCTGGCCTGGAGCCTTCGGAAATGAAACCCCAGCTACATGGGCTTAGTCATAGTCCCTCAAGAACTCTAAGACGTACAGACAAACAAAACTTTGAATAAGTTCCTCCTTATTTTCTTTTTCTCGCGCAAGCCTTACCGTTTTTTGTTGTTGTTTTTTTCGTGCTGACATACCGGACTGGAGACATTTTTTAATTGGCTAGATATAAATGCGGAGGACACAGAATATGCTGTGTTACTACCTTTGATGTAGACTGATGTCAAATAACTGAATTCGAAGCAGTGAAGGGATATTATCCAGTGGTACAGCCATATGAATTAGTTGCAGATGAGTGAGATTTGAATCCTGCTTATCCGTCTTATCCTCCAATTTAGCGTTTTTGTTTCTCAGTTTGTTGTGTTTACAAGATAAGCCTTTCATTAACGATGTTCAGAGGCCTTTTAGAAGAATGAAAGGACAAACTTTTCATTTTCAGGATGACTTGTTTTCTTATTTGTCATTAAGCACAATTAGTTTTCCAGAGAACGATGTTGTAGTTGAGGGGAATCAACAAAAAAAAAAAAAGTTTTTAATGCTGTATCACCTCATCCAAATATAGAATTGGAAGAAGTCTCCTTACAAAAATAGACAACGAAGACATCATTAAAGTCTTTGTCTTTATATGTACAATAACCTTTTTTGTTCATCATTTTGATTAATAAAACATCATGTAAATCGCATAAGATTTAATCAACAAACCGTCATAATGTTCTTGCACAAGTTTTCTTAGTATCACAAACTTTTTGCTAATGTTTTTTTTTTTTCTATCTACACAGTAAGATTGAAGATTCGTGTAAAAATAACTTTGCCTTTTACAGACTTCTGTCTTTATGTGAAAGAAACAAACACCCTCTGTAAGGACATTTGTTTCAATTTATTCATGCCTTTGGTGAAATAGTGTAGATGCATACAAACAGTCACGAACCAGTGCGCACAAGCACGTACACACACACACACACACACACACACACACACACACACACACATACACTGAAACACCATCATGTCTTGATGAACAGATTGCCTCCGTCGCCAGGCATGTGTGCTGGCCTCGTCGAGAGAGAACGCTCTTTTTTGATCGAGTGTTGGCAGTGTATTGTGGGCTATGAATGAGGTAGAGCCAATCATATACAGTACTTACACACACTGACACACACACACACACACACAGCCCACTCACACAGTTGATGTAACCCAATAGCAGAGCAGCTGGTGGTATATCTAAAGCGAAACTCAAGCCTGTTTTCTGTTTTTTTTTTACTCAATGTCACAAGTGCTTGTGTTTTACTGTACGAACAAAATGGTTGAAGTGGGCAGAAGGAAGTGTTAGGTGGAAAGCAAAGTGGCGGCTGGCTGGAGGCCCCTCCATCCTGACTAGTCTAAAGGCTCCAGGCTGCATCCAGAGAGAAGGAGACGTGAGACACTAAGCACCAGTGTGTTTGGCCTTTTGGCAAATGGCTCGGGAGGCATATTACAAGTCCTCATTTTGGCCCTCCATAAGAGGATTGGAGAAAGAATGATTCATTTGACAGAAGAGACACTGATAAGATCCTGATGATACTTTACGAAAGAGCGTTGTTTTTAGGGGCGTATCCCATCACGATATCTTGGCTCAAACTAAAAGCTGAGCACCACTACTACTGTTTTTTTTTATTGATGTCTTGTGCTCTAGCAGCCAGTGAAGTGACTGTGTTTATGTGTGTCTGTATTTTGGGTCAGATGTGAACTTGTAATTGAAGGGTGTTTGGCTACCGTGGTGTACCCTTAGGGAGGGTGTGATGGCTTTTGTAGGGAGCGTGATTGTGCCTCCAATCTCAAGTCTCCTGGATGTGTCACGTACGTGCGGCTCCCTTTCCTCGCAGCTCGCACGCTCTCTCTCACACACACACACACAAACACACACACACATACGTGCTTGAGCATGTGCTGTAGTGTCTAGTGCTTGCCCGCCATAGTAAAGCCTTTAGCAAGGCATTAGCCATGTGACTGGTAGACTGGTTTTCTTTGCACATGTCTTTAGATCTTGTCCAGAGTGAAATCGCCTAGGCCCTTTTCCCAAGAAGTCAGTTTTATTTTTCCTTCAATTTGTGAACTGAAGAGACTGACTTTATTGTAGGGGGATTCATTTCTGAATGTGTTTACCTCTGTGAGGTCCTTCTCATTTGACCTTTCCGGACTCACTTAAAAACGATCAATTAGACTATTGACTTACACTAATTTGAAGGTGTCGTCAGGTTAAGTTTGATGTTTTTTTTTACGCTTAAGTGTTGTAGCCTGAGTTCAGAAGGATAGCTGCATGTTTGACCGTAAAACCCAGCACCCTTCCAGACATTCTCCTGCCCCTTTGTCCTGTGAATGGAAAAACAGACTATTAAAAGGATGTTGACGTGTCTGCTACCTCCGTTGCAGCCTCTGTGCGGCCAAATTAAAAGGACATACATTTTAATAGGCGACGACTGCATCCGTGGCGGTTACCACTTTCTGATTAATGGGGCTGCCCACTCATTTCAATAAGGCATGAATAATTCTGCCTTGGTGCCAAGTCATGATTAAATGTGTACGTTGAGTAAAAAAAGAGTTGGAAAGCCTAGATATGAGAAACAAAATGGAGACTGAAAGGGGGTTAGAAGAGCTTGGTATCTGGAGTGAGAGAGAGAAAAACATCCAGTCTTTTTGATTTGGTCCAGTGCGTTTTCTTTCACCCGTGAGTTCAACACATCTTTCGTTGCTGTGTTGGTCCAGTGTTTGAAGTCACGTCTTCAATGTAAACCATTGTCTTTGATCACAAAATGGAGCAGCCTACTACATGCTTCTAGATTCCCCAAAGGTGAGACCCTGATAATCTAAATCTATTTCGAACCACAACTTTACCGCGCTTCACCATGCTCTGTTTGGTGTGACCTCAATGGACGTTAGCCATGTAAATGCCATGTCTGTGTAACAAAACCCTTGCATAAAACGGTATCAGACTCCATCATTTATATAGGTGCAGGTACAACCTTCCTTTTTTTATTTTCAGTTTCTGAATTCCTGTGAACCTTTTCCACAGACTCCACGGAAAATAGACCTCTATATTTTCATCACTTTGGCCGATGTTCCTGCTTTTCTTTTCACACCCTCCCTCTTTTCGTCTTGATTGTATTTTTGTTTTACTGTGTGTCAACTGCGGTGGCGTCAAATCAACTTAGATGATAGAGAATGTCTCGCCATTTAAATGCTAATTTCACTTCCGTTGCCAAACATGATTTTAGCTTTTTGGTGAGGTGCAATAAAGCAGCCAGCTTATCTTTGCTATGCTCTGTTTTATGTTCAGGTAGGCGAGTTAATACCGTATGCAGATGATGACTGCAATGGGAAAAAAGGCGGGAGACAAAGCCAGTCGAAGATAAGCATGCCATTAAAATAACTGTCAAAATCAAGTTTGGGTCTGAAACATGAAGGGAAGAAAAAAATGGAATGGAAACTTGCATATCTCTCTCTTTTGCTACATTTCTTTTACACGCAAACACACATCTCTCCCTCGCACACACACACACACACACACACACACACACACACACACACACACACACACACTGTGGTGTCACCTTGTAATGATGGCACCCCATAAATCAAGAAACAAAAGTAGAAAACCCGGTGAAATAACGACTGACTGCTTTTGGGTTGGGACACACATCTAACATGGTATTAGTGCAGTGGCATTAGACGCCATGGGAAAGAATAAACCCATGCACTGTAGTATAGCTACAAAGTATGCACACACAGTGCACTATATGTCATAAGACATGCTGTCTATTTTTGATGTCCTTTCATTTGAATGCTGCAGGCAGTGTTGTTTCCTCCAGCCATAAGTGTCCCTGGATAAGGCATGGGAAATGCTCTGGGAGTGTTGGAGTGTTTGAGCTGCAGAGAGTGTGTTGTTGTTTTTTAACACGGAGGACCGGGGTCTCCCAGCAGCTGAGAGGCAGCTGGTGTTGCAGTGTGTGTGTGTGTGTGTGTGTGTGTGTGTGTGGGGGGTATTGCACGTTGTCAGTGGGGGATGGGGGGGGGGGGGGGCACACACAACATTGATCGCTGTAAGCCTACCTAACTCCTGCATGTGGTCCGCTCCTCCACGAGCAGTGCTGTACCCACAGCGATAGCTTTTGGCTTTTAGACAGGGTTTACGGACCCCTTTCTAGGTTTTATTGCTTCGATGGCCCTCACGGCACGATGCCATTTTCCATGCCAGTGTGTGCAGACCGGAGTTGGAAAAGGAGGCTGAAAATATCTTCCCTCTGTATAATACTTTTTTATTTTTATTTTAGCACTTGTTTTTGTGACACACAAGCGCTCTGATGGCGGGGGATACATTAGCACTGTTGTGTGGCATCACTTCGTCCCAGTGGGTGCCGGCAGTGTGAAGAAATTAAGTCTACCGTGATGTGCACAAAGCTGATTTGTGCCTCGTGAGGAGAACAAGTTGATCATTAAAGCCAGGCCTACAGACAGACAGTTTTGATCATTTAAAAATGACATGTATATTTCCAAAAAGAATATAATGTCCTTGGCAGCAATGTTGCCTTTTAGATCTCCGAGCGGCATCTAAGTGCCCCGGAAATCACCACAGTGAGTTTTCTCAACTTGTCAACGACTCATATTTTCATGATAAATCTTTTTATTCCAATGAGGTAAACAAACGTCTGCCAGAAAGTGGAAGAAGAGTGCGAATTTTTCATCATTTTCCCCCCGTTATTGCTGTTTATTTCCCTCCCCATTGGAGTTCCCCAGGGAACATTGACAAAGCATTTCAATACGCTGGCAATCAACTTGTGCTATCTGCATAACTCAATTAGAGTTTCCGCTTGGCGTCGAATGTTTTCTTCCTGTTTCTCCTTTTCTCCTTCAACTCCTTCCCCTCTTCCTTTATATTTCGAATGTGACAGTCTCCCCTCTTTACTCTCGAAATAGACGACTCAAAAGGCGACGTTATGAGATCTGGCGTGGTGTTTCATCAAGTTTGTTTTTTTTGGGGGTTCGGGGATGTTCTTGAGATAAGCGCACACTGCAGGATGAAGGCATTCAAAGTGACTCCCTGCGCTCGCCCGTGTCCCCTTTTCGTTCACAGAAAGAGGCAGAGGTTTTTAGTTTTTTTTTCGTAACGAGTATAACGTCTTCATCCAGCTCCTCTTGCTGCGCAGACAGTGCGTTCCCCCTCTTAACTCGCAGTGTTTGTTCTATCTTCAGTGTGGACCGCTCACAGATCAATAGATGTCCAAGTCTATTTGATGTAGCCATCTGCAATCTGCTGTCTGTTCCCCCCCCCTTCTGCCCACAGTGTATTGATCATAAGACTATCATTACAGAAGTTATCGAGCACGACTCCTTCAGAAGTCCAGACGCTCTGGATTGTGCTTTATTCATAACCGCACCGCCGTAGTGTTGTTGTCCACATTAGTGGGCAGCTCTGGGTCTCTTCAGGGGTTGAAATAGAGACTGAGCATTCCACAGGACTGCCAGGAGAGCCGTTAGAAGTAGCACATACGTGATGTAAGAGCTATAGCACTACTCCGCATAGTTCAAGTCACAAAACAAAGCCAACTGAATGGCGATGGAGGCCTGTTGCCTGTGACAACCGGTTCAAAAGTTAGTCGTTCGACCAATTTGGTATCCTGCTAAGCCATGGCACACGTTATGAAGTGTATTGCTCCTGATTTAGTTCTGCAGTGAAACCACCTCGCTGAGATCTTGTTGACCATAGCAGTGGGCATAAGGGGCGCTCTTCAGAGTTAGAAATAGAGAGCTGGAGGGCTTGGTAGCTCCGCGTGGTAAGAGGCACATTATGTAAAACTTGCTAACAGCCGTTATTACTGTGGTCAAGGAGGGTAGCTGTGAAGATGACCATCGCTAGAGTCCTGGTGCATGGAATAATGAATTCCTAGTTGGGGAATCTTTTTGATTCTTTGAGGTTGTTTTTTATCCTCAGCTATAATTGTTATTTTTAGAGATGAGATGAACATGAGGGTGTTGCATGAACATTTATCAGGGTGAGGTAAAGAGAACATCACATCAGCAATGGTTTGCAAGCCCTGTTTTGTAACTCTCTCATTTGTCACATCTTTGTATAAAATATGTACATTTTTGTATTTTTTTGCAGTTGTAAATTGACAATGTAAGGAACTGAGATTCGGAAACATGCATCAGTTTACAGTCAGTGAATTGCAGAAGGAAAACCGACAACATACTGTGTGTACTGTATAGCAGTATGACATCTTCACTCTAAAGCAATTACTAATCGCGTCCAATTTTGACCTTCACGATTCAAGCCGCAAGTCCATTTGTTGCTCGGCAACTCGCGACGGCAGCGTTTTGTAGCCGGGGGTTCTTTGTACGCGCATTGTTCTTGGAAACAGGCAAAACAGGCACAGGATGGTCTCCATGCACCATGGAGTGTTCCCTGCTGAGCAGAGGGAGCGCGGTGTGTGGATTGCGACCGTCCCCTCTCTGATTAACCCTCGCAGGCCGACAGTGTCGCCGTGGTGAGACGAATGTGATCTTTGATGACGGTGATTCATTTTGGCATAATAACTCCGGCGAAACCCCCTCCACAAATCACTGGGCCGAATGATTATGAGCATTTACACTCCCAACATCTGTCGCAGCGGGCTGGTTCAGAAGAAGAGCTGTTCTAATAATTGCCTCTCCATTGATCAAGGCCCGCGCACGTTTGATCCATCAAAGTAGGGGCCTTGGGATGCCATGGGCGAGAGCAGAGCTGATCTGGTTGATTACCTCTGATGAAGGGGTTACCGCGGATCCCCAAGACCTCGTCTCCCTGTAATCACGCCGTTGCCAAGGGCCTTGATCAAAATGGACACGGCGAGTAATTATGCACGCCTCCGGGACCATGTTTGTGTGTGTGTGTGTGTGTGTGTGTGTGTGTGTGTGTGCGTACGCATGCGTGGATGCGTGAGTTTTACAGTTTGAAGCTAAGTAGCGTGTGTGTGTGTGTGTGTGTGTGTGTGCATGTGCGCCCACGCATGCTCTAATGCCTGCACTTTGTTATTTATTTATTTCAATGAAATGACACTCCGCTGCCAGCCACAGGAACAGGGGAGTGGATTCCATTGGATGAAGATCACATTGGCGTCCTCCTGTCACAGCGGGCTCAGCCAGACGACCCTCAAGCTTCCAGGGTCACGGCGCACAAACTGAAATATGTATTTCCATCTCTCCTCCATCTCCCCCCTGTTATTGTGCGCCGTAATGAGAGCCATACCCACTGACCTTGGCAATGCGGGGGCTTCTCCACGCAGGCAGAGGCCTGAGCGGCGGGGGTTTTATTGTCAGCTCACACACACACACACACGCACACACACACACACACACACACACACACACAGACACACAGACAGGAGTCGGTGCTGAGGCCGGGTTTACCTGCCGACATGCAAAGGTCAGGCCTGGCCGGCGGACGCCGCCGCACTGGCGAGGTAAACAGATAAACAAACAGTGCGCTGCCGCGGTAACGGAGCAAAAGCGGCCATTGCAGGGCCTGGTGGACGCCATTAGGTGGAGGCCGGCCACAATGTTTGAAGGTAAACACGGTGTGGGCCCCACTCTGTGATAGATTTAAACATGAGATACGATCTGGCCTAGGGAGAGAGAGAAAGAGGGAGAGAGGGAGATGTTGTCAAGGTAACTGTAGCATCGCTCTGGTCTCCCGGTCTGCGGCGCCGCTTGCCCAGTGTTTGTGTTCACAATCACGGAATTGTGGGTAATTAGCATCCACAGCATGCAGCCCTTTTGAACAGGAATGTTTGATTTGGGTGTCAAAACGCATTATATTAGATGACGCCAAAACAAGCGAGCCCGGGCGTTTTATTTTTATAAATGATTTGTGATATCGTCTCCCACGTTGTGCGAGATTGAGATGGCGGAGGCGAGCTGATGAGCTAATTGTGATGGAGAGATTGGGTGATGGTGTTGGATGGGAAGCTTTAGAAAAACAACCACTCAGGGACATTGATAATGGACGTTACAGGGGCCAAGGGACACTTGATTTACTTCCCCGGTGGGGCCCTATTTCTTCCCAGATCCATCCGAGCCACCCCCCGTGAAAGTTTCCTGCCCTGGCTTTTAACGCATTTATTTATAAAACAATATTACCGTCGAGACAACCAGCCCACACTAAAGAGCTGATGGTTGTCAGAACTCATCAATCAGGCTTGTTTATTGGCTCATCTGAGGCACGCCGTGGCCAATTGGAGGAGTGGATGTCAATCTTAATAGGAAGGAGAATGCTGGTGAAGAGGAAGGCACTTTTGACAGTGTTTCAATGTACCTGTAGTGTCATTATCATTTTGCCTGTCTTTGGCCTACTTTGTCTTCACTCTGTATTTATATGTAGGCCTGCTAACATCACTGTAATGCTACCGTCTTTGCTGTGGGTTTATATCTTTTTTGGGATGCGTCAAGTGTTTCTTGTCTGGGCAACAGGCATTGGATGTTCAGTCTGTGCGTGTGTGTGTGTGTGTGTGTGTGTGTGTGTGTGTGTGTGTGTGCGTGTGTGCCTACACGTGTGTGTGTGTGTGTGTGTATGCCGCGACGCACATGTCGGAGGACAGAGGGACCGGGGAGGGAGGTTGTGCTCCACAACACAAACAAGAGATTGCGACCAGACCTCTCCTCCGCCGTAGCAGATATAAAACGTCGGCACAGCAGCTCCACGCCACCCCATCTGGATATAAAGCACGACGGGCAATTTTACACGCTGCTCTCTAACCAGACAGCCTTTAAGTGATTCCTGCTTTCCATGAGTGAAAAGAGAAAATCCCATTTGCCGTGCACCTACTTTTCTCCACCACTCCTCTCCAAGCCTAACCGCCGTCCCCCCTCCCACTATGACTGAGAAACACTTTATCCATTAAGCATTTGTACCCCTGTCTCTCTCATTCTCTCTCACTCTCATTATCTCTCGCCCCGTCTCTCTTCCTGTCCTCTTCTCGCCCTCTCTCTCTCGTCCTCTCTTCTCTCTCTCTCTCTCTCTCTCTCTCTCGTCCTCCCTTTCTCTCTTGTGCTAGCACGTCTTCCGAGCTATCTTGACAACTATTAGTGTAATATTTCATATTGTAGCAGGGCAAGTCGTTAAAGAAGTTATCAGGCTTTAATACACGGCCTCACCGTCTCTTTCATGACTTCCAGCGAGGGATCTGGTTGGTTGTGCTTTTTTATTTCATAATTTTTTTATATATTTCCAGGGAGGAGACGTATTTCAAAGGCTTCCCGGGCTGTGATGGTTAAGGTCACTTTGATGCGTGGCGAGCGGAGCTGAGGTGAAACACAATGAGGCAGAGGCTAATTTGCTGAATGCTAATGGAGACAGAGCCGGGGTCAAAGGGCACACAGACTCCTGCCAGGGGAGGATTAATCCTGCCCTCTCTGTTCTCTAAAGCTCTTGTGTGTCTCTCTCGCGGTCTCTCTCTCGCTCTCTCTCTCTCTCTCTCTGTGTTTTCTATGTCTTGCTGTCTCTCTCTCTCCTATCTCCCTCGCTCTCTTTCTCTATATAGAAATCCCAGTCTTTTTCTCCCTTATTATTTTCTCGGAAGTTGACTTTTGATTTACGTTGGTCTCTTGTTTTCTCTCTCTTTCTCTCTTTTTCTCTCTCCCCCTCGGAGAGGTTGCAAACTGTGTGCAGCCATAGGCCAGCCATGTATGCCTTGCGTCACCGGGATCGTTTACGGTGTCGGCCTATCACATCCGCGTTGTGCTCCTCTGGTCTCCCATAAACTGCGTCTGGAATTGTCGCGCCCGCCCGCCGCCCGCGTCCCGTTTCGCCACGTGCTCATGTCAGCGGGTGAGTAATTCCTCTTGACATTCGCAGTGCGTCAAAAAAAAATCCATCCAGCGATCTGCGGATTAACTGTCAGCAGGCATTCTGCCCTTTGTTGCCGGGAATTCTCATTAGACCGTTCCCCGTATCCCACACACGGGGTCACGGGCATGTAGGCTGCGTCGGGCGGAGTGGCTCGTAGAGTGCCCCTCTCCCCTCGGAGAGTCAGGAGGCTCTGGCCTCCCCTGTCGGAGGTGCTATTCTGGCCTCGCCCTCTGGTCCCCAAGCAGCCTGCGCGCTAATGAGCTGCTTAATTGATTTAATGGAGCTCCAAATGTCATTCATCGTAGCTACACCACCTGTACAGTTGGGTGTGTGTGTGTGTGTGTGTGTGTGTGTGTGTGTGTGTGTGTGTGTGTTCCTGCCCCTGAGGATATGAATGTGCTCACCCCCACACCGGACTAATGGGCTCTGAGGGGAAACGGGCCTCTTTGCCTGTGTTCTGTGTGTGTGAGAGCCCGAGATGGTGTTTTTCCTATAGTGATGATTCAGTGCATTTCCATGTCCCCGCGGAGAGATGGAAGGCTAGAGCATTGATGGACTGATGTTTGCACAAGTAGATAGACAGAGTAGCTATGTATGGAATAATGAACTAGCCAAGCTGTTCTCAAGAACGAACGCACAGCACGCCAGCAATGAAACAAAACAACAAAAACTAAAAAAGATCCCTGGAAATTGCAATAGTCTAAAGCTTTTAGTTCTCTCATGGCTCCCTTAAGTGTGCCGTGCCCCACCGTAAAACACATGCTGCCCCTGCATAAACAAAGCACAGAGCCCTTCCTAGTAAGTGTCCCAACGTGTTTTTCAGGTTTTGCCCAATTTCTTCTCGTAAGCTGAGCGTGCATTTGGCCGTGAGAGAAACGTTAGCTGCCGTGCTACCGGGCTCAGAGATGAGCCTGCTGATTTTCTACGGATGGATTTCCGTGTAACGTCAAATGGCATGTTGCGTTAGTGACGTTTAACGGCCACCCTGTGGTATTTAGACGCGAACCTTGCGGATTGGTGTCTTCCTACACGCAAGTAGCGAATCATATTTTAATAAGATATATTGCAGGACCTCTAGCTTTTCAGAATTGAATGTTTAACTAACAGCGTTTTGAATAAACTCTATTACAAGCAGAGAGACAGGCTGCCGGCTGACAGACTTGCATGAATAAATAGGATATGCATGCGGCCCACTATTCTTTGGAACAGTGATATTAATTGGTTTAGGCCCCACTTCCTCTATAGTCCATACATTGCTCTATTCAGCTGGTGAGACAGTGGGTTACAGAGCATGCTTTAAAGTCTGCTTAGAACAATAAACAAAATAGTAAAGGCATTGCCCCAAATCATATTTATGTATCACCTGTTATTCAGCTATTACAGTCACCATATATTATTTACTGCTGCACATGAAATTGTTTTTTATCTAACTCTACATTTGTTTTAGTTTAGTAAATAAATAATATAATAGTATACTGTTTAGTGCATCACTCACAATTCACTGTGGCTACTGGGTTTTGCACTTTTTTGCTTCTCTTTTCTCTAGATCTTAGTGGGAGACATTTAGCTAGACTTATCACCCTCCTCCCCAACACCATCACTTATCTTCAGGCGTTCATTAAATGTTGGACCAAACTTCATGTCGACGGATTCTAACCTGTCAATCAAAGGCAAAGTCACCTGGAGCCCCCCATCTACCTCTTTGCACGTATCTAATGATATTCTTTTCTCTGTACCGAGCCATGCAAATCATCCAGGGGCCCAGGTTGGAAGCATTTAAATATATTTAAATGAAATTGAAATGTATTGAGATGAGCTCGTTCTGCTGCCTCCCAACCAAATCAGGGTGATTGCTGCTGTGTGTTCATGAGAAGATATACAGCGGCGTGCTCATTCACTGAGAGGTGATTCCCAGAGTCAAACAACAACCGCTCACTGTTCATTTCTGACTCCTGGATGAGGAGGCCATTACCTGGTTGGGATTTGCTCAAGCTTTTGATTGACTGTTTTATACTGACAATTTATGACTGATTCAATTCATTCGTAAAGGCCAAGCATCTTTTCATATGTATGTGTGGCAGTGCCATATCTTCGACCACTCATTAAGAAATGAAGCAGTGTGGATTAGGAAAAAGGGATGTTTTTGTATTCCCAAGGTGCCATGGTTATTTGAACAACATGGCCCATCACTGTACCTTTTACGCAATATGTATATACTTTATATATATATACTGTATACATATATATATATATATATATATATATATATATATATATATAGTGAGATATATTTATATATAGAGGTATGACTGGGAGAATAATAATGTTTCAATCCAGTGTCGTTATTAAGCAAGGCCATTTCAAATTGCTTCAATGTTGGTGGGTTTTGAAAATGCATGTTACTCAGCATTTTGTGGTAAAGTGGTATTTTACTCCCCGCCTCACCACATGACGGCTGACTCGTTTGACTAACCCATTTTAGTGACTGACACTGGTCTCTTCTCTTCCTGACGGTGTCACCTTTTATGTCTTAAAAAGTGCCATAGTCAGATGCCACTGTATAGTCGGCCATGCTTTTGAATTGCACTGGCTTTCGTGTGATTGAAAGAGATTAAAAAAAAAAACATAGACTACTTCTCCATTCCCCCAAGCTTTTGTTGTGGTTCAAACCATTCAGTATTGAACTATTAGCTATGGGCTACTTTAGCACTCCCTTTTCATCCATTTTCAAAACAGGCTAACCAAACTGTAGATTCTTTGCAAGGAATGGCTTTATAACTAAATGACATTGAAAATAACACTCATAGTTGAGTCATTATTAGTCTGTATGTGTTAATGAGGACAATTATGGGAGAGAGAATTCATGTTATGAATAGTGACTGCAGTCACTGAGTAGCGGGGTGGAGAAAGAAGGACATGGTGCACTTAACCAGTTTTGGGCTTTTGAGATGATTACAATGGCTACACTGCAATTCATTAAGGGTAAGCAAAATGGATCGTGTGAATGAGCTCGGCACTTGAAGGCTCTTGAGCAGATGGAGGGAATGTAAGGAGAGTGTTTTTCGTTTCGTGAGTTTGTGTGTGTGTGTGTGTGTGTGTGTGTGTGTGTGTGTGTGTGTGTGTGTGTGTTTGTGTGTGTGCGTGCGTGCGTGCGCGTGCGTGCGTGCGTCTGTGTGTGTGTGTGTGTGCGTGCGTGCGTGTGTGTGTGTGGGGGGGGGGGGGGCTATTTTGATAGAAAGGCGTGTGTCTTTGATTCAGCCTGCTACATTTGGAGATGCATGGTGCGTGGAAGGATTGATTGTGAATCTCTGGCGTGGGGAGGAGGAACGGTTACAATGTCCTGTGTGCGAGGAGTAGAGGAAAGTTCAGGTTAGGCGCCACATGCAGGTCGTGACCGATCAGATGTGTTCGGAGGAGGAGAGCGAGAAAGGAGCAGGTGAAGCGAGGTGGAGAAAGAGAAAGCACACCAGTAACTAACGTGGAGGCGGCCTGCTTGGGCCGGAGAGCCGCCTCGGAGACACGACTACGGAGGTTAATTACTTGTCTGGAGACGAGGCACTCCTTAGGCCCTGAGGTCACAGACGAGTAGCTTTCACCTCGTCCAAACAAACGACATGGCCAGGCGAGATCTCACTTTAGAAATCTCACTCTCATATCCATGTATTAATAAAAAGAGCCTTCAGACGTACGGTATATACGGAGCGTTCACATATATTTCACCATAGAGTGGAGAGCGTACGAATATGCTGGGTTTGCACAGCGACAGTGCCTATAGAAATAGCTCTCTTTTCTCATAAACAGACGCAGCTTGACGCAGGGTCTCCATCCATTATCGCCCAGAGGGCAGTTGAACGCGTACGGGGAGAGAAAGTAATAATTCACAGTTGCATCCCAGGTCCCTGCCTAGGGTTTCCATTCAGTATGGATAATTCCAACGGCTGAGTCTGCTGTAGATGTGATCCTTATAGGCACACACAGGTTTGGTTATTTAACGGAGCCAGAGAAATGTGTGTCTGTGTGGGGAGGGGGGGAATGTAATATGCTATTCAAAGAAAGAAGAGATGTATTTTACTGACATCAAATAGTCCGTTATGAGGCCCTTATAGCTGCAGGTATTAAGGCGTCCGCTGGTTTATAATACTAACATTTAAATGATATGCCAATGCAAATCACTTTTTGCAGTGATGCATCTCACCCATAAGAGAAATGCCATTAGGAACAAACCAGTTTGGGAGGCTCCACAGCCGTACTCCTCCGTTGAGCTCTCCTCAGCATTTTGTTATTGTTTTCTTACCGTTACTCGGCAACTGAGCTCCAGGGAAATGCCTGGAATTTGAATGATAGACGCCCCGATGCAATCCCATGAGTCTACGTAGCGGAATAGCAACTCCTGACGAGTGCGAGGTTTGAACAGCTGTAAGGGGGTAGAGATGTTGGGAGGAACTGGGCTGATATGGGGCCTGAAGGTAGTTTCAGGGCGCTTTCTTTCTCTCTCTCTCTCTCTCTCTCTCTCTCTCTCTGTTTTAGTAGTCCGCGTGGAGGTTGCCATGAGTTGGGCTCGTGTCGTGGTAGCCATTTTCTTTTGTTGGCTACCTAGGGAAGGGGGGTACATTGCGGTGCGCTGGGGCACTGCTTCCTGATAGCCTGCTAATCACCTCATCTCCCCGACCTGTTTATTTATGAGGGACAACCCACATGTGGATACATTTTTTAATTTGCTGTATAATTGTGTTCCCAGTTAAATAGGGCTCAGACTAGATTAAATTTAAAAGTCAAATGGTTTGTCACACCGGGGGGTGTAAAAAAAGTTTGTGTGTTACTGTTAGGAGGCCCCACTTCGAGGCTGTTTGTCAATTTTAACAACTGTTTGAACTTTTAATGAAAAAAAATAACGTGTCGCAATTTGCTTGATTGGCAGGCTGGAGCAGGTGGGTTTTGCCGTTCTGCAGGCAGATTAAGGTTGTTCTATTTATCTACTCAGGAGCCTCTGTTTGTCTTTTTGGGCCACACAATAAGCCGCTGCAAGTAAGGCTCCTGGGCAAATTAGTCAGCATGATTAACTCTCCAATATACATCTTGTCCTTGCAAATTGTGCCTTCCCTCCCTCTAATCGAGTCTCTGAAGGCTTATGTGGATCTAGCTGGCGGCGAATGTGGTCTAAGTCCACAGAGCGGGCTGGCAGAGGAGGAAAAGGTCTATATATATATAGTGCTTACTTAGGATGCCAGGTCTGAAATGTGCTTAATGGCTTGGAAGGTAAACTCATTGTGTTGCTGCCCCTGACTCACTGTCTGAATAGCGATGAGGCTTGGCTTTGGCCCTGTTCGTGGAGAGGGACTATTGGGAGGAAGAAAGTGAGAGAGATGGGGGGGGGTCGCAGTGCTGTCTTTCAAAACCGTCCCAAGCTGGAACGCTAAGCTCCTGTGTGTCACTGGCTGGTCATGCCAAGCATAAGTAGCCCATCAGCTAGGGGCTAGGATGGTGACTGTGTGTGTGTGTGTGTGTGTGTGTGTGTGTGTGTGTGTGTGTGTGTGTGTGTGTATATGTGTGTACGTGCGCGCTCGTGTGTGTGTGTTTGTGTGTGTGTGTGTG
>JAVQIZ010001585.1:0-37705 GCA_036023535.2 Galaxias brevipinnis
TGATATGATGCATCACACGCTTTCTAGAGGGGACCATCTGTGTTATGATGCCACACCTTTAGATTTGAGCTCAGACAGCAGACTTCCTGGTCCCTCGTGACCAATCAGATGTCCCAGGTAATGGCCAGGGTTGGACTTGTAGTACTTCTGTAGGTCTGGGATAGGAAATGTCACGTAAAGGTTCCTGATGTCTTTGATAGGCACCACTTTGTAGAATTGCTGTGGAGGGAGGCAAACGCCATATTTAAAAAACCTAGTACAAGTTATCTTCTTAAACCTGACAGACTAAGTGGACTTGAGCACACGTACGCGTCTCCACCGTTACAATAATGCCGTCATCAGCCATAACAACAGTACAATGACGGGAGATAGTGGCTCACCCTCAGGTGCTCCTCCTGGAAGGGGTGCTCGGGGAACTCTGGAACAGGCACGTTCTTGTTCTCCACCTCGCCAAAGAGCCTGACAACCATGGAGGTGAGATCGTCTAATGACTCTGTGTGAGACAACGTAGGAATTGTGTCACTAGCTCAGAGAATGTAAAAAAAAACAACTACAAAGTTCCCTTAATAGGCTCTTAATTATCCACAATAAAAAGGTTCATAATGCCAGCAAATGATCTACAAACAGGCAGGGGCGGCAGTAGACCTGTGAAAGCCATCAATTATGATGTCACGACGTCGTAAACACAGCTGCCAAAGGGCAGCCATTGTGATCTTAGAGTAGGACACAGTGTGATAAAAAGGAACTATTTACGATGGTAACGAACACACCAGTGACATGCTTCCTCCAGTAGCATGCTTTCAAGCTCATTTGTGAACAAGGGTGAATTAGGAAGTGTTTGTTTCTTTTTATATGGGATGACGAGATTAAACCCTGTACAACTCTGCATCTTAAAACACAGATATTCAGTAATGAACACCCATTACTCTTGATTGATGCTCAGCATGATATGCATGAACTGTGTTTAGTTGTGCGAACGCTTTTGTGGGCGTGGGACTGCTCAAATAGATGACAGCGGGATATGGCTGGCTTGCACGGTGTTACAAAAACTGAAGGAGTGGTGTTTAGACAGCACTTCCTTACCTTCGCTGTAATACATGATGTAAGGGACTTTTAGCGATACAGTCTGCGTGTTCCTCCCCCTTTCTGCAAACCTGGATTAAGTCTCTGACCAAACACTACAGTTGGTGGCATAAGCACACTCCCACAAACGTACCTCTACCCAACACACACAGTCCCATCAGGTTAGACGAGTAGTAGGTGGAGTGGAATTTCAGGAGCTCCTGGCGAACATCTATTCCCTCCTTGGTTGGTCTGGTCTCGAGGGTCAGCTTGTTGCCTGAACAACAATGACATTCACATTTTATGTTGATATACTCAAACAGAGCAAATCACGTTGCCCAATTATTCACGGTGTAATAATAATAGTAAAAAAAGGTAGACACCATACAAGGTAAAATAAGTTAAACCCAATGGACGGACAAATGATCTTCTCTTGAGGAAGTAAAAAGGCTAATACAAAGAGACAATTCAGATGTTGATACAGTTTATTATAATATATAACATGGACAGGTCACTCTTCTGTCCTCCAAGCATGAAGATTACAACCACAACCTAAGCCTATATTTAGCCTTTCCTTTGGGGCTGCCTAGTTGGTGGTGTTTGCGTAAACTAACAAGTATGGAGACCAGAGACAAACATTACATTATTAACTATTTAGAAGAATCAAGTGTTTTTATGCGAGATGGCATAATCATGTTAGTCCATTCAATAAGAGTTTTCCAGAGAGGCTGATCCTGTGCTATAGCTGAAATGAAGCTTACACAACTCAGCACTGCCACCAGCTGGCTACTTTGATCAATAAGATGACGCAATTCTAATCTGTGGAGAAATGAAGCCAAGCCAGTCAACAGGCTTTCATGCATTGCTATTAAATAATATATGTGGTTAGTTAATTGCCTTCACGTATTTACATGGTGAATCCCCTCTGCTATGAAGCCGGGCAATTTTTATATGAGGGAAATCAATAAACCAGTGCAATAGATGTAAACAAACAAACATATTACCTGTTCCAAATTTACTGAAGGGGTGGTTGGGATCACCAGTGGCCTTCTCCAGCTGGAACAGCCGCCAGGCATCGTTCATCAGGTTCTTTTCATGCTCAGAGTCCACCGCGTTCACCTCCCGGTCCTTACAGCTCTCATCAAACAGAGGGCACAGGAAGAACTGGGCAAACCTTAAAAACACAGGCGACGTTACAGTACAATGAAGTGCCATCCAACAAAATATTGAATATGTATTAACTTGTTATTCAAGTTCCATCTGGTTTAAAGAATGTTAAAGCTGCAAGTAAAAATGCTGCACAGGCACCTGACACAGATATACAAATTACATTCAAATAAGTATTAGGACAGGGCAACTGACATGCAAAAAATCTTTGGATTGCCAAAGATTACAAAAAAATCTGATCAAGCATACCCATAAACATTGTCAGTCAGTTCCAAAACAGAAAATACTGATGACAACTACTTGCACTGACTAGACCAAAAAAACGTATGTCCACCGACAATTCAGTGTTTTTGATCTCAGTAACCAGTGATGATGGCACCTGATGATTACCTAGTGACACAATGATCCACATTACGGTTTAAAAGAGACAACCGCATTAATATTTCAGCCATCCCCTGCCTCGTCTCTTCTCTTACTTGCCAGATGGTTTACACACTCTACCAGCACAGGGGAACAATTAGCCTTTGCCACATGAGCAGGTGCACATTTACGGGTACACAGATAAGCCCATCTGAAGACATAGTACTCACAATAGTTCCATAACTATACAGAATTATGAAGAAAGGATAAATGGGGAGTTTGAAGGTTGAAGGTTTACCATTCCTCTCAAGACCAAGTCATTCCCAATTTCCTATAAACCCAGTCCACAACACATTAAACGCATAATCCATGCGACCTGCTCTGAAGTACTTAACATGCAGGTGTAATGTGTCATAAAAGACACTGATCTCATCTTATCCCAGAGGTCCTAGTTAGGAGGTGGATGTTACACAAGTGTAGCTATCACAGAGAGTATTACAGCTTAAACACGGAAAGCATGCCTCTGTCAGATTAACCAATTCAAGACAAACGCAATAGATATATTAAGCTAACATGACTCCAATACCTGACACAACTAAGATATAAGTTCACACCCTTAAAAAGGGCAGAACAACTAACTGAGTCATTCAGTGTATGGGCGTAACCAGACGAGTGACAAGACTAGTTTTAAGGGTTTAGGTCCACTCCAATTAAATTGAACTAGATGTTTCTGCCTTACCTGTCGAGGGCTCCCTGCAGATGCTCATGGGATACGTCAAAGTAATAGTTTGTGTGCTCTCCACTGGTGAAGGCATTGGAGCTGCCTGCATGTTCACTGAGGAACTGGCTGTACTCATTTTCCTTGGGGTACTTTTCTGTCCCCAGGAACAGCATGTGTTCACAGAAATGGGCCAGGCCTGAGATGTTGGCCGGGTCTGACAATGAACCTGTGGTAGACATGAAAAGGGTTCAGAAATAATGTATACATGCAGTGTGTTAAATTGCCCATCATGTTTGATATGATGATTTTTACTTTAACAGCAATGTAACAGCGTGTATGACATCATTGGCATGTAATACTGTGTGTTTTGCTACAAGGTAAATTAGTGTTCAAACACAACAATTAAAATGTATATTGTAGAAAAATAAAGAAAGGCATTGCCAGGTGGTGGGACATGGGGGCGTTACCTATCTGGACATCCAATGCAGCTGAGGATTTATCTGTTGTGGGGTCACTGATAAGCACTGCCTTCAAGCCATTGGTGAACTCCAGACCCCTGTACACTCGTTTGTCCTCTGGAGAACGGATAATGTCACTGACGACCCTCTTCACAGCCGGGTCAGTCATTCTGAGGGGCAGGGATGATACAAGCCTACAGAGCAAAACAGTTGACTGGTTCAGATAAACTATTTCAAGAGTTGATGTCCTGAAACTGTATATGTATGCCTGTAAAACCCTTTTTTCGGTTTTCATTCTGACATTAAGGGAACAGTATGACATTTTTTGAAAGGGTTGAACATGCGTTGAGGGCAAAAGTTCTGGGGAAAAATAAGGCTTATGCCATGCTTTAACAGACTGACGCACATATAGATACATACACTAATAAGAGCTTTACGCCCCAACTCATGGCAGTACCCTGTGTGAAGGTAACAGATTGTCCTTCAGAAGCTGAGTAGATGCCAATTCAGTCCACAGGACAGTCAGCCAAACAATGGACCAACGCCAGGTACCTAGTAGTAACAAATTACTATGTGAGAGCCATTTTGCAAGAGGCTCTGACTCAGAGCTCATGTGTGCCTGGCTGCCAATCTACTACCTGTCTACCTTCATTGTCGGTTCACTAAAGCGGACTTAAGATTGGTTTGAATACGCTATCGCTAAAATGGCTAACAAAGCTCTGTCAAGTACCAAGTTTGCAAAACATCCATGTATAAGGACATGGACGACCAGTTAAGATATAGGAATGTAGCAAGTTAATAAAAATGTATCTTGAATATGACTTATTGAAGACACACCAATCACCCTGCTATTCGTTAACTGGGTGGTTAATTAGAACCAGCTACCGTTAATAATAATTGCCACCCAGGTCAGTTACGTGATTGCTTGGTTATGTACGTAGTTAGCTAGCGTTGCTAACATAACAAGCTCAGTTTGATTTGTCGCAATGAGCAGGTGGACTATAATCTGTTTAGCCACAATCGCTAGTAGGCACAGCCAAAGTGGATTTATCAAAGAGCAAAGGATTAGGTAGCAGCTTTGGCCAACACTGGTATAGTCAATTCATGTAGAACTTGCCAGCTATCTCCATGTCGGGTTAACGCTAGCCAGCTAGCTCACACAGCTTGACTAATCAAACTGTGCTAGCTGGCTAGCTAACACTATTTTCGCTAGGTAGCTAACTCGTTCAGCAATCGTTAGCAAGCTAGTAAGCTTAATTTAGCTAGCAAACTGCGTTAACTTACTATAATTTCAACTGTTCGGTATTCGTTTTGACAGTTGTCAAACAAAACTCACCTAAACTTCTGTTTGCACAACAAACTACTCCCTGGAAAATATCTCGTAAACTGGGACGATCGGCTAATACATTTCAGCATAACGATAGGACCATAGACAACAGAGCCTGCGGTCTTCAGTTAGACCGTCATGTTTAAACAGACAAATGCAACAGAAAGAAGATAATTTCGATGATTTTAGATTTTTTTTTTTATTCAAGTTCAACTATCTTTTTTATAATAAAAATTGCTTTTAAAATGTTTTTTTTTTTTTTTTTGGAAATATACAAAAATGCAGTCATTGTGGACGGCTGCATGGTGTCATGGAAAATGTTGCAATCTTATTTCTAAATTGATTAATCAGCCTTTCCAGGGCTTTACTATGGCACGGCCCTGTACACTCTTGAGATAATTCCCTTTCTCTGCGTGTGATATAAAAAATCTCAAATGCTGATGATAAAGTTTTGTTTCTAAATGTGTCTTAATAGCTTTTATTTTATTTCTAGTGGTTAATTTGATTGTCATTTTAGCAACATTTTTATTCTCTATGTAGCGACCTTATATGGAGGCTAGATGGAAGCAGAGTTTCTAGATGAAAACTGCTGCATGGACTGTATATGCTTCTTGGACTTAGATACGCACAGCACTGGAATCCAATATCCGCTCTATAGGTTTCATGGGAAATACCTCAGCAAACTGTTTTATTATGACATTTCTGACATGTATTTCGCTCCTCCCTAAAAACTCTGGCTAATACTTCAGAAGTAGACGTTTTTACACGCAAGTTTATTTCACTGGACAGTCAGTCGGATATTCTTGTCTAAACTAAACGAAACTAAAACAATGGACAATCCAAACAGTGACAGCAAGTCGACCAACAAGAAAAACGTTGTGGCTATAGTTGGAGGTGGTTTGGTAAGAAATTAAAGTTAACAATGTATACCTAATAGTCCCATTTACCTTGATATCCAACCTGATTTACTTGTATTATTGTTTCCTGAACCCTGCAGAATCTTTCTTTTTGCTAATTTATTAAACCATCCTTTAGGTCGGTGCTTTAAATGCCTGCTACTTTGCAAAAAGAGGTTTTGAAGTGGAGCTCTTTGAATGTAGAGAAGGTAAACACCATTGTACATTTTATGCTCTCTATAAATCAAGAATGATTGCATTTACACTACTTTATGTACTCACAGCATGCCACGTACAATTTGCCAGATAAACAACTACATGATGTCAAAAACTTGGATCAGCATTTTTTATTTATTTATTTTTTTTTTTTGCTTTCAATGCTATTTAGATATTCGTCAAGCTAAAGTAGTGAAGGGAAGAAGCATCAACCTCGCTCTGTCTCACAGGGGCCGGCAAGCTCTTAAACAAGTGGGAATGGAAGATAAGGTAGGTTTGGAGACTGTGTCCCTTCTCAAACACCCTGTCATAAACATTTAGATTCTAAAATAACCTGTCATCTGTTGCTTTTGTTAAGTCAGATTCCTGATGATAAAATATTAAAAGTGTGTCCAAACCTTTAAGGTACCTACACTTTGTCCTCATTGTATTCAGTTCACTCCAGTGTTTTAGTCTTTCATTTGTGGTCAGCAAATGCACTCGTTTTTGTAGCCCAACATTTGGCATACGGGGCTAGTTGAGCCAGCCTCGGCACTAGCCCTGTTAGATGCTTGTGTTTTCTTGTTTTCAGCATGACAGAGCCAAACCTTTTGGTGTTTTTAAATAACTCTTAGAGATTAGTGATAAAATGGACTGAAATTGAAAGGCTTATGTCAGAATATTTACTTTATACTTTGGAAATAAACATTTGGAATCAAATGTGAAGTGAAATTTCATGAGCTACAGTACCAGAATTGAGTCTTAATAAGCAAATTAAATAATCTCTCTACAGATTGTCTCCAAAGGAATTCCAATGCATTCCAGAATGATCCATTCTCTGAGTGGGGCACAAACCTCCATACCCTATGGAAAGAAGGGCCAGGTAAAAGCAATGTGAACACAGCAAACACATAGAGAAACCCACCGGACTCTTAGATGACCAATGTCTCGTAGTTCTATTTTATCTCATAACTTCTTTAATGGCAAAGCCTTTTAAGCCTAATCTCTGATTTGTAGACAATTGAATCAGCTGCATGTTGTCTGTCATATATTTTGGCATTAGCCTTGGTAAAGTACAATGGAAGAAATACAACAGTTGCTCTTGTTGTGTCATGAACTAACAGCATAGATAGCAAGATGCCTGTTTAGTGGCCCTGACCTCTGGCCAGCTCACCACATTCCCCATTCTAAAAAAGACACTGTTAATCATTGTCTGTGTGACTGAAAGATGGGACAAACGTGGATAATAGAAGGGATAACTTTAATAGGTGTGAAGAGTGTGCAGGGACATATAAAGAGGACATTTCACCCAATTCTCCTTAATTCTCAAAATTCAATACAATCATTAAATATCTAAAGAAACACCACTCAAGTACTTGATTTCTTGGTTTGTGTTATTCTTAAAATTAACTGTTATTTTTCCTTGCAGTTCATCCTGTCTGTAGATAGAGCTAACCTCAACAAAGAGCTTTTAACAGGTGGGATTGTTGAAAATGTTGAATGAAATTTATTTAGCCAAGCTCTTTGATTTAAGGGAGAATCATGCTTAAAATGATACTCATGCTATTTGCAGTATTTTTATTCAATTTAAATGCAGTATATAAATACACAAATTTGATGACAAGCACAGCAAAAGAATGAGACAATATGTTATTAATGGTTTGTTATTTAAAAACCCATATCATATTTTATTTATTTATTATAGAATAATCCTTAGGACTTGATATGTTTAGAGGGAGAAAGTGTTTTGTCCTTAGTGGGATAGTGAAACTTTTGGGGAAATAAGTTATGTTCTTACTCCTGGTCAGACATGAAGATGATCGATGTTAATGTTATGATTCTTTGTCCAATAATTAGTTATTCAGGTAAGTTGGTAGGTAAATGTGGCCTACCTTAGCAACAGTGACTGTAAGCCAGTAGTACTGGATAGTATGTCAACATTAAAAGTGAGCAAATACACGGTTGGACCAATTGTTGCGAGGTTGCCTACCCGACACAAGGTAAAACTATGGTTCCACCTCGCAACAATAGGTCTGACCACATATGTTCATTTACGACAGCGTTTCTCTTTTACATTTACATTTTTACACATGTGAAATACAGAACATAGAACATGTAAATAATACAGCTTTCGAGTTTTTCTATGGTGTATTTTGCCACTTTTGACAGCCATGCTAGCCAGCACTACTAGCTTACAGCAGTTGTTGCAAAGCTAGGCTATATCCACCTATGTGCTTACCTAAATAATTCATTATTTGACAAGGAATCCTAACATGGATATCGATCAACACAGCTGACTAGGGGTAAGTAGGAACATATCGTTTTTACAAAAAAGTTGCACTATACCTTTAAAGGGTTTGGCCTGGCTTCCACAGTGAACTAATATCTGAGGTCACTGCATTCAATATTTGCTGTCACTGCCCTCAGTTTTTTGCCTGTTATTCACTTAATAATTATAAACTCAGTTTTATTTGAGGTGGAGAAAATAAGGGTGACTTTAATTTAGCTTAGAGGGGCTTTCTCGCTCCAAAGGTCATCTTGATAGCTATTTCTCTAATCAACTAACGGCTGCTCTGAATAACTCAGATAAATGTTGTAGGAGGGCTTTGAGAGTACTATATAAGTGATAATATTCACTAAATCCCAAAAATATTTTGAAAAGTTATGATATGTTGGAAGTGCATTATATCCTGTGTCTGTCTGTACATGCCAATATTTCAACATGAAGTTAGACAAATATTTACTCTAACCACTATTCTTACCAGAAGTTGTATGTGTGAGGGATATGTAACTGTTACAGACAGTTTTTATGGTCAGTCAGGATCCATTTAAAAGTAGTTTCTTCCAGTTAATACATAATAGGGACAGGGTTCTGTATGTCTACAAGGGTTTTAAGTATGTTGTTAGTCTACTATGTTGTTAACAATCGATCTTTCACTGTTGCATCACAAACTGCTGACTATGATATAACATGTTTTTGTAATGTAATTTTTGTTATATAGAGGCTGAGACATATCCCAATGCAAAGATGAACTTTGACCATAAACTGTTAGACTGGAGTACTGAAACAGGAGCGATGACCTTTGTCGGGTAAATAATAACTGATCCTGAGTGTATACTCATAAACACAAGTGTGCACACACACACACACACACACACACACACACAGTGATTTCTAACTCATAAGCATGTGTAAGGGAGATCAAAGAAGACCTCTGCTCTGCTGTCTTGTATGTTCTTTGAAGTTGTTGAACTTAGCCTTGTGTCCATGTTTTATTTAATGGGACGTTATCGACTAGCTTGCCTCTGTGTGTGGCTGTAAATAACCATTGCTGGCCCACCTTAAGTCTGACTTTAATTCTCAATATAGTACTGTAGATAATGTAGTAGTTGCTGTAAAAGCAGTTGAATCAAACTTATGACCCAAACTTAACACCACATATTGTTAGAGCAACTATAGCTTATTGTAGTCGTAGATGTAGATGTTTTTAGGAGTAATGTTAATGCATTATTAAGATGTGTGACGTTCTGTGTCTCAGGCCTGGTGGGGTCAAAGAGGAGATCAAGGTGGATCTCATAGTGGGCTGCGATGGAGCCTTCTCCGCCATTCGCAAGCAGTTCCTGCGCCGCAGTCGCTTTAACTTCAGCCAGACATACATCCCACACGGCTACCTGGAGCTCACCATGCCCCCCATCAATGGAGAGGTTAGACTCTTCTATAGCCTGGCTATAGCTACCATCTCTGTGTTTGTCCCCTCTTATCGTTGACTTGTTTATGTGTTTGCTACGGTGTTGTAATGTCCTGGAGTGTTTCCCCTCCGTCACAGTTTGCCATGAAGGCCGATTATCTGCACATCTGGCCGCGGAACACGTTTATGATGATTGCTCTTCCAAACTTAGTAAGTGTGTTTGTGTGTGGGGGGGGGGGGAGAGAGGCATGTGGGCGTGTTTATTTTTTTTTCCCACTAATTCTATTTAATTATGCATAAAAAATGACAGTATAAACATTGTCTCCTCCTCAATGATCGTGTGTAATATGATCTATTTTTATAATATAAAAAATATAGAAGTAAAGTTGGCACCACCAAACAAAGACAAAGTCTTTTTATAAAGTCAGTGTCTTTACCTTTTCAATGAAAAGCGTTTTTTAAGCTAATAACATGCCCAAAGGGTTTCCAAGATTACGGTTTGACCTTTGAAAGGTTACAGCACAGTAATTGTACCCTTGTCCATAGAGGACAGTACTGGACGAAAGCCAATTTCCTCACCCAAAATCAATGTAACTTTCAAGCCACTAAAGGCTTACTCATCATTATCATTGCCTCTCAAATACCCGACTGGGTCCCTGTGGTCCAGCCCCCCTTTCCGCACAGCTTTATCAGAATTTTTGACCACGTAAGGCTATAGCTATAAGCTCTTTAATCACACTAGGCCCTCTTTCGGCAATGCCACTTGTATTGTCATAATGATATTTCTGCCAGGTTGAGTCAGCAAAAATAGTAGGCCTTTGTAGCATGGCCAGGTTAAGGCTCCTCTCTGCAGGATGGATTAGCCCAGCTGTCAGTCAGCACTGCAGTGTGCATAGGCCTATTGGAGCTTAGGAAAACATTCAGTCATGGTAACCACCAGCGAGACCATATAACATCCTTCCTTAAGGACCCGTGCATACATTGCAGACAGACACAACTAATTAAATGAGCAGATGAAAACACACTCCTAGCACTATTCTGGACCCATCCACCAATCTACAAATTATCAAAAACCGATAGTACTTGTGTTAGCAAATTTATGGCAAATGCTATTTTACATATTATGCTGCTTTTTATTTATTTATTATTTATTTATAATTTACTGTAATTTCATTGTCATTGTCTTTATTCTCTTCAACTTTGGTCCAAGTTTATTTTCAGTATATGTTTAATGCAGATTTTCCTTGTGTTTTTTTTAGGACAAGACGTTCACCTGTACTTTATTCATGCCATTTGACGAGTTTGAGAAGATCACCAAAGAAAATGAGGTCATGGAGTTCTTCCAGAAATACTTCCCAGATGCCATTCCGCTAATAGGAGAGTAAGTGACTACTCTCTTCATCCCCTTCATAATCTCCCTTCTTTCATCTAAATCCACTTTAGCCCCCCTCTTCCCACATCGAGTTCATTTCCTCATTCCCTTCATCTGCCCTTCCCCCTCTGAAACATTTACCAACTTCATTCATGCCAGCTTAAATCCCATCCACAACCATCTCCTCTGAAGTGTGAAATGTATGGTATGGGCCAATACACTTTTTAATTTAAGGTGGACAGTATGTTGCCTGTGACAGGGGGGATATAAGAGAGATGAGGTGTTGGAATGCAGGAGCTGTTTAATTTGTCTACTAGGGTCAATGCCATTTGGTAAGCTGGAAAAAAAAACTGCTTACTGCAGTGGCCATTTATTTTTGATCTCCAGATGTCCTAACTCAAAAACTCAGATCTCAGCACATTAAAACTGGGTAACCTCTAAGATGCTGTTAAATAAGACTATTTGCAAAGATGTATTTCATATCAAGTGTTTAGTAACATTGTAAGAAAGGTGCAATAATAAGAATATTATTAATGTTATTATATATTTTATTGTTTAAAAGGAATTTAGTTTGCCACCAATAAGAAATTGTCTATGGACTTGTAGGGAGGATCTGAAGAGGGACTTTTTCCGCCTCCCAGCCCAGGCCATGGTTTCTGTTAAGTGCTCCCCATATCACCTTGGCAACAAGTGTGTCCTTATGGGTGATGCAGCTCACGCTATAGTGCCCTTCTATGGGCAGGGCATGAACGCAGTAAGTAGAATTACAGGAGGGACAAGTCAAAGCAAAACGTGAAGAAACTGATAAAACCAAATCAATTGTGTTCTCTTCTCCAGGGTTTTGAGGACTGTCTGGTCTTTAATGAAATAATGGACCAGTTGAATGAGGACATCAGTGAGTACCTACTGTATAGACCAAGCATATCAACAAATCAGTAGTTGGTGTGTGCACCCTTTGCCTTCAAAACAGAATCCCCTGATGCATCCCCTTGATTAGATCTAGGTTTTATTTTCACTCACTTTGCATTTTATTAATTGATAAAGAAATTAACATATATATTTTTTGAAAAGCATTCTTACTTTTAAGCTTTTGCACTGCTTTAAACGTTTGCACAGTACTGTATATGCTGGAAAGAAAATGGACTTTAGAGGCCCCAACATATTGGAAGGCACATCCTAATTAATTTTGACCATTACACCATACCATTGACAGCTACATTTAAATTGCTGTTTTATTCCCTGTTCTGCTCTTGCAAGGTGCTGTGCTGCCTGAATACACCAGGGTGCGGGTTCCAGACGATCACGCCATTGCAGACCTGGCCATGTACAACTATATAGAAGTACTGTACAATTTTGCAATTACCTCATAATACTCTATTCTAATCAGTTGGCCTTCTTCTGCACCTAGTGTGACTGCAAGCTTGAGTACCATTGTCTTTGCTCAGGTGATCGGTATGCATATAATTTAAGCCTTAGAGGTAGATCATCAATTACAGCATTTTATTGTGTGGATTATTACATTTTGCCTCATAGTAATCCATCATTTTATAATTGATTTCATACAGTACATCTAAAACATGCATTTTAAACAGAATGTCTGTGTTCTTTGGCCCTTTGGTGTTTTAAAATTGAAAGAAAATGTGATTGTTTTTTATTACTGCTAAAATTGAGAACTATTGTACAGTGTCTGTTAATTCGGTTAGAGATGCAAAGAAATTTTGCAAAAGTGATAGCAGCATGCTTATTTTTTTCGGTTATGATTTACTGCTAATAAATCTGTCTATTTTATTAATACATATATATTTTATTGTTTAGATGCGCGCACATGTGAACTCCAATTGGTTTCTCTTCCGAAAATATGTTGACGACTTCCTCCACATCATCATGCCAAAGAGAATAATTCCTTTGTACACAATGGCAAGTTTTACTCTATGGATGAAACCTGAGACACGCATTTCATATGAATGTTTTACCAAGATGTAGATTTTTTTAATAATTGGTCTGTTATTTTCCCATAGGTCACCTTCAGCAGGACAAGATACCATGAGGCTGTGAAGCGCTGGCACTGGCAAGACAAAGTAAGAACCGGAGAATGATTAGGTGTAACTTCACTACGTACATACATATTTAGATACATACACACATACACACACACACACACACACACACACACACTCATACCATACCATTACATACATGCATACATACAGAACCAGTCGAAAGTTTTGACACAAACTTTGATAGAAAAGTGAGTTTTTGTGGACGTTAAACGGTTCAAATATTTTAATAAAAATGTGTTGGTTATCAACGGCTATCAGCATTAAAAGAGGATGTGCTTCATCTTCAGTTGTATAAAACAAAGTTAGGTTTGCATTTTCAACCACAGGGAATCTTCTTTGTCCAGCATAGATATTGCTTTGTTTGTCGACATTGTGGTTGTGGGCGAGTGAATAGTCCTCAGCGCTATTTCAAACATGTGCGACTTGTCCAGATGGTATCCCCTATTACTCAATAATAAAGCGCAACAAATGTAAGGATTCTCCTAACATAGCATTATACTCAAATGTAGTCTATCCTATGTGTAGGCAGAGTAAGTGGAAGCCGGAAAGAAACCTTGTTATAGCTTACAATACCTCCACTATGAGACATGACGTAAAACCATGTAAATTGAAGATATGCACTTCTATTTGCTACAAATTGCAATAGGACATTAACGTTCGTACTCTTTTTTTCTTTTCTTTTACTTAGGTCATCGGTCAAGGACTGTTTATATGTGCTACGGCATCTGTTTTGGGAGGATCTTACATGATTTTTAAAAATTCTCACAGAATTTCAAACATTCCAGTTGAGAATCTGTGGACCAGGCTGCAGGAACTTGCCAACTTCTGAGTGCTAAGTTAGTGGAGCTACTAGCCCCTTTGAGTTTACCAAACTGGCCATTAGTCTATGGCGTGTCATCTATCTCACATCAAAATGGGTATTTTAGTATTCCAGGTGCCAAGTATGTTTCAAATCAGTTAATTAAGCTCTCAACAAACATCCACTGTATTGAACTGTATTTGATATCAATCCATTATCCTGATGTAAGTTTCTGTGTAAGTCAATGGTTCTGTTATTTTGTTAAATAAAGCGATTCTGTTTCTGATAAACAACAGTATGTGTTGCATTTAAGGCTTGGTGTGATTGATACATTTTAGTCATACCGTGGAATCCATTATAAACTGACTATGTTATTTTGCGCAGCATTGTATTGTACAGTATTGAGTTGAACAAGGCTATTATTATGTGCTATTCATAGCTTGAAACCTAGGGGCAGCTTCACCACGAGGGAGCAGATTTATAGCTCCAGCAATCTTTACTCTTTAAATACAATTTCACCAAACTCCCTATTATGTCACTCCAGTCTGTATTTAACAATTACTGAAGTTAAGTCTTAAGAAAATTGTAGTGACGTCCACGTTTATCATAAAATTAGATAAATATATATTTTTTGCTAGAAACGTGTTGAACTAAATGCTGAGGCGTTTCCATTTGTGCTGTAGTACCAACCAGTATAATGCCTTCTAGCTGACAATGATAGGATCTCCTTGACAAACAATCAAGTCAGTCTCACAACTTAAGTATAGATATACCCCAAGGACATATGCTATTGAAATAACTGTACAGTTGGAAGAAATACATCACAGCACTAGAGCTAGCTCCTACGCATTATACATCATACTAGAGGCAACCAAATGTCATATTTGACTGGAAACTACTCTATTTACAACTGTCAGCAAAACAGTCCATTCTGGCTCTGAGAAACAACTCCTCTGTTGATGGTGGTTTGACAACGAGTCTGTCAGTAAATGTTGTCCTTTTAATAAAAGGTGGCTAGAACAGCGCTGGTCTTAGCCCATACAGGGTGTTTTGGCTTAGTTGTGAGGATATCCTGAGGCACGGACAAGTACAAAGGGCGTGTGCACTGGACTTTGTTGTGTCCATTGGTTACAGTGGCCGGACCTGGATAACATTGACTTCTGAACTGGTGCCAGTTTTAGAAGTCATGTCCAAGTACTGGGCGTCATTGCTGGCAATGATGAAGACAATGGAGGAGGAGCTGAAGGTTACCCTCTTTTTGGGTCGGTCCCCGCCCCTGCGATGGGGCATTACGATTGGACGGATGGGCCTTTCTGCGCGAGGAAGGGGACGTTCCTTGATGCTGCGTTGCAGCCAAGAGAGTCGGGAGCACAGCAGCTGCAGGAAGCAGCGCCGGAACTGAAGTGGATAGAGAGGGAGAACACTGCTATTAAACACAGGGAGGCAGTAGTTTATCTCTCTCTCTCTCTCTCTCTCTCTCTCTCTCTCCATCTCTCTCTCTCTCTCACTCTCTCTCTCTCTCTAACTCTCTCTCTCTCTCTCTCTCTCCCTCGCTCTCTCTCTCTCTCTCTCTCTCTCGCTCTCTCTCTCTTTTATCATTGTGAAACAGAGGACTTCAGACATACATGATAACAGCACAAAAAGAGGCAAAATGTTTTATCTTTCAGCCAAAAATTTATCTGCCCACACCCAAACACATTGTTGTGTGTGAAACAAGAATCTTTTAAAATATATAATCACAATTTGCGTTGGTAAAAGCCTATTCATGCTCTTAGTAAATTACAATTTGATCCCACTTTTCTCACTTTTCTGCTCATGAAGATATAGATGAGGGGGTTGTAGGTTGTGCTTGACTTGGCGAAAAAGGAAGGGATGATGGCGATGGTGGGAGACACCAGGCTCTTACGGCCAAAAGCCTCCATCATGGACACCACGGCGTAAGGTGTCCAGCACACCAGGAAACAAGATATCATCAGCAGGAACATGACTGCCACCTTCTTCTCATACCTCAGGATCTTAATGATCTGTACCGTCTGTAGGTCCTCAATGGAGCGTAGCTGGAACAGAAGACACGCATTATTTCATTCTCAAAGCCGCCTTCTGGAAACATTTCCATTTCTGACATTGTTACTGTACTGTTCCTGGGCAGTGAACTGATAAAACACCTTCTGGTAAAGCTGGCCAACTGTTTTCTCTAGAAGTAAAGAATTCGCTGGAGAGATGCACATTCAAACAGTTCTTTGATGGTGTTTAAAGCCTGGTAGTCAATATTCCCACTAAGGGCAGCTTTCTGAGGTCCTGAGCTTTTCTTTCCCCATGGTGGTGAATCAGAGTTTTATTCTTCTCTGTGGTTCTAATGCACACCAACCCCTTTAATGTTTCAGAGATTTTGAACGAAATGTGCACTCTGCACAATCAAATCCTAAAGCCTGCAGTCATGTACTGCACAATTCAGATAGCTAGGACATTTATGAAAAGGTGTTTTTCTCTCATACTTCTTTTCATGCACAAAATAATACATTCACATCCAAACATATGTACACACATACACATGACCAAACCCAATGAAACCAGACTTGTATACCGATAATCAGCACACGCCTAAGCATGTGTCTTAACTAAAACTTTCAGGGAGTCCTAATTGGAACTCAGAAGAAAATGTGGAGTATTTAAATATAAACTATACCCTACAATTCTCATATAATTGTGAAATTAGGCTGAAAGTTGGAGAGATTGATTGAGTATCCAACCACTGTTGATTTATGGCAGATGCTGAGACTGACAGGCTTTCAGGCCCCTAATCTGCTCTGGAGAGGCTTGAGAGGCGCAGTGCCATGTTACAACGATCTTAATATAATTAGCCTTCTGAAATGGAGAACCAACAAAGTAATGATTCATGTGGTCGAGAAGATCCAGGACCAATAGCTTCTAAAATCAACACTTATGCAAATAAAGTTAGTTATTATAAAGAGAGGTATGGGATAGAATAAGAATAATATAAGGATGTAACATCTACAAATTAGGCATGTTAAAAAAAGAGCCCTTGGAAAAAGTCTAGCATCACACATATAGCACATTGCCATTGTTACCATTCGCACTGTGTATAGGATGTTCCCATAGCAGTAGATCATGATGCCCACAGGCACAAAGAAACAAGCCAGGAGGAACAAGAGGATGAAGGAGGCGTCATTGGGATCCTTGGAGGTCCAGTCCAGGGAGCAGCCCAGCCGGTGGATCTCCAGAGTGTAGCGGTTCCAGCCCAGCAGAGGAGCCCCAGTCCAGGCCAGGGAGTAGAGCCAGATGTGGGCGATGACCCTCCAAGCCCAACGGAAGTCCACCACCTGTGCATGGACCACTCGGATATATCGCTCATAGGCCAGGGCCGACAACGTCATGATTGACACAATGCCTGATAGGAGAGATGACAGGGATACTCAGTATGGTTCTCATCTTTGAATACAGAACATGATGGAGTACCCACCTCATATAACATCAGGCTCTAAGCAGGTTAGGAACCAAATGAACATCAAAGTTGATAAATAATAATATAATAAGAGTAAGAGACAGTTTGAAATATTAAGATTTAAAAGAATTATATATTTTATGATCTTGAGGTCAGCTTGAAAGGTCATACAGTATGCTGACACAGCTGAGGTATAAAAGGAATGACAAAAAGCAACCAAAAGGCACAGATTCAAAAAATAAATCTGCCCTAGAAACCATGTTATTTCCCCAATATAACTAAATGGACATCATTGGCTTTGCTAATAGACAAAGCGTCAAGAAATGAATCAAGTAAATAATATACAGTTAATTGAAATGAATTAAATTTGAATTATTATATCAAATGCATGAATTAGGAACAGTATGCCACATTAAATGTTTGCAAAGGATAATATATATTTCTGGTATATTTAAGCAAGGAATATATCACCCAGGTAACCTCTCCTTGCACAGAAAGGCATTGATGCTCATTACATATTGATTAGATGAAATAATTTATGATTCCTTTAATGAAAAGTGACTTTACAAAATGACATTCATTATTTCAAAATAACTCAGCCGTTATTTATGTAACACTAAATTGTTACAGCAACATGTAGTTGAATCAAGATACATTCATGAAAATAATAAGTAATTATTAATTCAAGGGTGTGATCAAAAATGATATATACCCTAAGGCTGTTCAAATATACAAATCGAATTAGTTTGGTACAGGAATGCTGTAGAATATTGTTTGCTTTCAATTCACACCTTTGGTATTTCTGGTTGGACAGAACCTATAGGCACACACTACCCACAATACCCACACACTATAAATCTGCTCCAATTGCATCTTGCTCACACACACCACACACACCGCACAAATACAACACACAAATACACACGATGGGCTGAGTTGAAGCATTATTTTTATTCTAGACTGACTAATTAGCTTTCATATAACTATCGTATGTTGTTCAGCAATATAGTCAGTGGTTTTAAAATGTGTCTGGTTACGTTCATATGGACCTATATGGATAAAAGTGCGCCAGACACCGGGTATAAATAAACTGTCGCACTATCAATATTCCAAAAGCCAAATATGGCAGGCAAGTTGGTTTCGAAATGGCAAAAACCAAAAAACAAATACAAAACAATAAAAGGAAAAAAAAGTAATTAGAAGTTATGTTATCCTTTTCCATAAAAACGTCTAACATGATATTGTAGCGCGCGTATAATAAGCCAATCATTTATATTATGGTGGATAAATTACCATCATGTTATTAAACTATTCTTACCAAATAAGCTGTTGCTGAATCCGTCCCAAATACATGTTGCCCAATTCCATATCCATCCTCCTTTGATGCACGAAACAAAGGTAAATGTTATTCCAATAAGTGACACGAGTAAATCACTTATACTTATATTCACTAACAACAGATTTGTGGGTGTACGAAGTCTCTTGAATCGATAGTACAGGATGATGACAACAACGTTATTGCAGAAACCAAATACTCCAATGGTACCGATGGTAAAAGCAAGTAGTTTGTAAGTGCCAGTCGCAAAAAGGAAATGCTCTGTGTTTCCGTCAGCTCTTGTTTCGTTCGTTGGATTCATTGCGTGAATAACTTCATTTCCAACATTATGATGTGCGTGGAGACTATAGCTCACACAGAGAAAAAAAAAAGGTGTGCGGTTTTTGGCGCTGCTCCAACAGACAGTGGTGCTCATGTGATCTGGCAAGTAAAGGCTCTCTTATCAATTGTCCTGAGTATACTCTCATCACAGCACATCACCGACCGTCACGTTAATTGATTGACAACAAATTAGTCTGGCTCTCAGGTCTTGTTCAGCTTGACATAATGCTCACAATGCATTCATTTGAAATATACAATCATCCAAGCAATATGACTCAACTCTCCTCTCTACTCAAATGAGGTTGAGTGTGTCCAAGATGTGTTTTTACTTGTGCTTATAACTTAAAGCTTATCATAATAACAGTGGATTAACGCTATCTCATTGTAGCCAAAAAATTATACTGAAGTATGACAAAATAAGTAATGATTTATGTCTGATAAAACTGTCTCATAACTCCATCTCTTCAACCAAGATTCTATTTGGTTTCTGTCAGTGTGAAATGTGCTCCTATAATGCATGCAGTTTGACAGAGAATTCAAATCTGGGGTGAATGATAATATCTTAAACGGAAGACAGAGAATGGAGTGAGAGGGGAAGGAGAGAAGAGAGAGAGAGAGTTCTCTTTCTCATCTCTTGGCACTGTTTTCAGGAAAATGTGTCAGCTCTGAAAGTGTTGGAGGGAATGTGAGTCTGACCTATTTCTCAATGCCTACAAATTGATTTGAAATATCACATCTTGTCTACTCCAATGGAGAGAGTGTCTTTTTTGAGTGTTTCTGTTGAGAAACAGCTAGGTGAAATGATTTGGCTGATGCTTTAGACACATTTTTATTTGACACATTTCGCAGAATACATTCAATTTGACATAATCAATAATTCACCTGCGCACTAGATAATGTTGTGCCAAATCACATATATCAAGAAAAATAATTCTGTCCAGTTGGGGGTATGATTGAAATGATCCAATATGGTGGAAAGAACGACCTGAAACTTCATTATTGCTTCCATCATTCGGTATGTCTAATCCTTAGATCCTCCAGCTTTATTTACAATATGGCATCAGTTGAGTGAAAGGAAGCATCTCCTAAAGCAAATTTTGTACTGGTCAGCATTTATTCTGATAACACAATCCAATGGGCAAATGTGTACGAGAAACTTGCAACCTCTCGACCAACACAAAACATTGAAGCTGGACTAAATACAGACCTTTCTACGTTTACGTTTAGTTTACAACTGTTACTTTATGTAAATATGTCTCACAGTGTAATCTACTGTTACATGGGATTGGTATAAGTATGCAACATAAAGTAGTACGACATCAGCATAAGAGGTTCAATTGTTTGCATAACAGTTTTCATTGGTCTTTCAAAGTTCTACTATGTCAACAGACCTGATCCATATTCTATACATTTGGTTGAAAGTGAATTTAGAAGTCAGGTTTAACCTAAGGGTGGGTGCATTTATGTTATCCAGGATAGACATGTCACATGTGTATACATTAAAAGGTATTTACAACAATTGGCCACAAAGCACTAAGATGGATACTCTCGGAGGGTATTCATTCTTGTTTTAATTCCAAGATAATGGTTGCATTCAAGTGACGAGCATTTATTCACAAATGTTTTTGTGTGATCTTCATACTTTTACCTTTATTTCTCAGACAGAACAAGACATCAACCAAACCAAAGTTCTGATTATAACTTTAAAACCAATGTTTCTCTATGTCGCTGTCTTTAATTTATGTTTATGTAAGTCCCCATCTTTCACTGAAACCGAATTTAAGAAAATGTGCTGCTATGTTAGGCAACAGCCATTAAGACACCAAAAATATAGCCTAAATGTGTTTATTCTTGTGTTATGGATACAAATTCTCTGACAGTATAGGTCAAAGAGTTTATTGAGCTTTTTTAGACTCCATTTCATGCGCCCTTGTTTGAATCCCATAATTGGTACCATTGCTTTCTGACTGTCTTGTTGTGTTTTGACGGTCCAATGTCTGCCTCTTAAATGAGCTAGTTTAACAATGTGAGAGGCGACACACCAACTAAATGGCTGGAGACAACAAGCAATGAAGAAAATTGAGCTGCCCAGCAGCTCCCACCATTGATTTACCCATCAAATTGCTTATACGCGTAATCAGGTCTATGCATTCAGCAATAACCCCATAGCAGCGGTCAAAAGACGACATGAAAAATAATAAAGCTCTCAATAGTGCCAACTAGCCTATCTTCCACCTCATACCTGCACCTAACAGGGGTTGCAATCTCTGTGAATGTGGCAATCATGCTAAATATTAAGTGTATCATTTGTCAACATACCGTATGTGTTTGTTATTATCTATACATAACATCAGGTCAAAAAAGATTAGGTCATAAAACACATGAAAGGCTGTTCCATCCTAAATAGGATGTGCAGTAGCTGGTAATAAAAAGGATGATGTCAGGTGAAGAAAGGGGACATTTACAGATTAGATTAATTTCAGTCAGACAAACTCATCCATCTCAAATATTTAATTAAATGTGAATACAATTGAGTTTGGCATGGTTGGGTCTACTAAGTATTTTGAAGCTCCCTGCCGGAACATTTCAGGGACAACGGTCAGAGGCAGGGAGCACACATACATCGATCTGCCTTTAGGACAGATTAGCGTAACCAAGGTGGCGGTTAGAGGGGTGGAGGTGGGAGCATTTTCCTGTCACCTCATATGACAAGCACATTACCTAGCCTTGACTTCAGGTAATAAAAAAAAAAAAAAGCTCACTCATTGACATGGACATTTTATTGTGAACAGGTGTCAAGTGATTAGTGTATGCAGCACACGCAGTGTGACAGCTTATGCCAGCAGCGCACAGACTGAACCTTTGCTGATGCTTATTCTGTTAGTTGCATTCAATACACATGCTGTAAGACTTTTCACTAGTACATTGGGTTCTTGCTGATTGAAGTAGTTAAGTATTTAATTATACTGCTGATACAATTAGATTTTAGCCTGGAATAACAGGATATTGATACAGACAAACAAAACAAAAAATTAAAATAAAAATCTGATTAAATCTAAGGGCCCAATTCTGCTAGTTCAGAAGGACAGATGAATGTGTAAGTTGTAATTTAGAAGTACTTTTTTAAAGGAAAACACAACAGTTGTCACCGGATTGCATCACTATTATGCATCACTATATTGCATCTTAAAACAAAGGGCGTCATGAAATATTCATTGTAGTTAACCTTATTTTGAGTGGGTCTGTGTTTGTGTTTGAGTGTTTAAATGTATATTAGATGAGGAGATGCACACACACAGTGAAGGCTGGGAATAGTAGTAATGAAAAGTTTCCAGTTTGGGATGAGAGGCAGGTATGTAAAGTTTATAATTGACAAGCTGGGTCCCTGTAGTTGAACGGGAGACGTGTGAGAGAAAAGGTCATTTTGAAGGCGCGTCTCTAATTTCACCCCTGGGGGTGTCTCTCTTTTGCATTTGAGGCGTCCAAGCTTCGTAACCTCGGCATCTGGTTTCTAGCATCAGGTTTGGCCTGTGGTATTCTTGAATGACTAGAGAAAGGTTACTCTAAAATAGACTGAGAGTGGCACTGTGCATGACACACTGATCAGTTGAGAAATTAGGCTGTTCTGTTATCGAGAGTGTTCGAAAACCCCTGAATAGATTTATGCAGGTGTTGCTCAGTGTGTTTTGAAATTAAGAGCTCAGCAATTACACAGCAGTACAGTTATTTTCCAACTAACTGAAGATAAATTGCGGTTCTTCCTTGAATATTCATGAAAATGGCTCACTTCATATTTGATCAGTTTTGTAACATGGGACTTTGGTTTTAAAACATGTACAGTGGTGGATTTTAAGACACAGTAGGGTTATCAAACATACCATAACACAAAAAGAATGATGGTACTACAAACCTGGTGACCCACATCTTTTTTTTGAATAATTAGGACACTGTGGATAGTCAGTTGGTGACAGTTATTGTAAATATCCTTGTTGTTCTCCTGGCTCCCATTTGCCCTGCATGAGCACTGTCTTTCTCCGTCACCTGCTCTTTCTGTAATGATTGACATTATAGGAGTTTCAACTGCTGTCTAAATGGCTTGCCACCACAAAAAAAAAAACACCACACACACACACACACACACACACACACACACACACACACAAACACACACACACACACACACACACACACACACACACACACACACACACACACACACACACACACACACTGTGTCCCTTCAGATGTAGACCTACAGCAGTTATATAACTTGACAGCCTCCCTTGTCGCTCATGGACATGGAAAGCCTTTATCACATCTAACCCAGAGCGTCCAATGTACCTAAACTGACCGTTTATTTTGTTGTAATGCCCAGCATCAGCTTGTTCCCTTACCCCTCCCCAAAAGCTTTTATATTTAGTTAGAGGTGTATACATCAGTGATGCCCCAACCCATTTCTTTTGCCAAGCCTTATTTAAATGCAATCCGCACTTTGTTCCAAAACCTTACTGTAACAGCAACACACTGCACAATCTTCAAAGTTCCGCATAGACGTTTTCAGTGGAACTGTCAGCCTTCGTTCACCATTATCTTCAAATCAATGGAATTCATGCACTCACCGTATCCCCTGCCACTGTCTGTCAATCTCATTATTTAGCCCTCCCTCCCCCGAACACACACATACACACTCATTCCAACCTAAATTTAGAAGTGAGGGGATTAGCATTTTGACAGACATCATTCCAAAATCAATTTTGGTGAGAGGACGCCTCCTCCTTTTAGTTTCCCTGTGGCTGCGTGCTGGTGATGTGACAGACATGATTAGCCTGACCTCACAGGAAACCATCACCATTTCAGCAGCATCATTATCTACAGTAGCACAACTTGTCATGTAAGGCCCCCCAGCTCCTCGGCGTTAGGACACTATCTTTCTTTCTTTCTGTCTTTCTTTCTTTCTTTCTTTCTTTCTTTCTTTCTTTCTTTTGTTCTTTCTTTTGTTCTTTCTTGCTTTCTTTCTTTCTTGCTTGCTTTCTTGCTTGCTTTCTGTCTGCTCATTGCGTATCTCACCATCTTTGCTTCCCAATTTGTCTGTCAACCAATAATAAAAAAAAGAAAAAGTATAAAACTCTTTCTTACCCATGTACAGAAAGCCATTTAAAACGGAAGCACCAGAGGCCACACTTGCATATGGCGAGAATAGCAACCCTATAAATATATCTGATAGCGTCTGTTAGCAAAAGGTCATTTCACCTGAGACAAAAAGCAGAGGTAATTAGAGCTACAAAGCAAATGGAAAAGGCAATCCATGAATACAATAAGGCTGCTGGTCTCTTTTCATCATCTGGAATTCTGAAAGGACATTGTGATCAACTCCCAGAAGATCTGAGACTCTCTCCAAGCCTGACGACTTTGAAATCCAGATTAAAAATGTGTATCTTCTTTATTGCTTTCTACTGAATTATGCTTTCTGATCATTTTTATTTCTCTCATTATGTATAAAAGTTTTTCTTCGTTTCTTGGTATTTTATTTCTTGCTTTGTATTTTTCCCCTTGCCTTATACATGGCACATTGAATTGCCATGGTGTATGAAAAGCGCTATACAAATAAATCTGAGTTGACTTGACAGCAACAGGAAGAGAGGCAAAGCTCATGGGGCAGTGAAAAGTCAAGTAAATGTCACAGAACGATTACGAAAAGGACCAGCATATAGAGACATGGTTGTACAATTGGTAACCACATGAAAGCATTGCCCTGAAAATACCAATTGAAGAGATATTTAAACTAACAGGCTTTCCCTATTTTGTGTGTGTTGTGACGGTGTTGTTAAAAATGTGAAAGATCAGGCTTTTCACGGTAATAAGCTGTGATTACACTTTCGCCTGTTTCTGTCAGCTCAGCTTTGCCTCGCTGCAGCGACCTTGCACACATCAGCAAGTATGACAACAGTGTAGCAGAATCTATTGTGGAATTCTACTCAGGTATTTGACTGAATATTTGTCACAGTGGTGTTATGTCTGCACACTGCGTGAAGTGATGCGTCTATGTTGATAGCATAGTTCTGTTGTAATGTGATTGTTTGCCTGAGGACTAGATATGTATATGGTTGATTGCTTTGTTCTTGAGAAGTACTTTTTTTGGTTGAGTAAAGACAAATCTCTCCGTTATGACTTTGTCATGATGTGATGATTTTCAAACACAACATTTGGCGACGAGGATGGCTGACATCTCTCTCCCATCACCTCTTTCCTTCCTTGCATTGCCTGGTGAACCCCTGATCCCATGGGTTCGTAGCCCAGCACAGTTTGCTATCAGTAAGCTTATTGAAAAAAAAAAAAAAATCAACAGCAATAAACAATGATTTGGTATATTGAAGTAACCATGAAATATCCTATATAATGTAGTCCTCCTCCTGGATGGGTGGTAGCTGCTGCTGCTGGTAATATGAGCTTTTAAGAAGTGAAAGCAGAGATAGCCCTGGAAGTAGAGAGGATATGTGGCTGATTTATGACACTGTTTTGCTGAGCACAATTATGATGTTCACCTCAGACAGATTGACAGCCAATATTGGTATGCATACATATATATATATACATGTATATATATATATATATATATATATATATATATATATATATATATATATAGACACACACACACACACACACACACACACACACACATATATAACAGCCAAGTCTTCCACTAACTAGACAGAATAGTCTGCCTTCTTCGACCCAAAAGGATAGTCCTGCTCCGGACGAGAGATGATGAAATGTACACAGACAGCAGGTCTCCATTCCTACCACCCCCTAGACCCCACGGATGCCCATGGCTTTGTAAACAACGAGAGAGAAACCAGATAACCCTATTCACTGAACACAGTAGAAGCCACTTTATCCTCTAGTGTTCCCATACGCGCCCATTACTCCAGCTCATCTCCCCAGTTGGCTGAATGGGTCTCAGGTTATGTCCTGGCCACAGGTGTATGGTGGACATCAGCTGATTAGATCGTGTTGATATGTGAGGTCTCATATACACTATGTTATCGCTTGCCGCTCTGCTAGACCAAGCTACTTGTGTGTGTAGACCTGCCAAAGATAACAGTGACCAGGCTGCCCCAGCTACAGCATGCCACCCTCTCAGTCAATGAAATGTAATTCAATTCAATTCAATTTTAGACTTAATCAGTTCAGTTTTACAGGCGTAAAGTAAGCACATACATTATGATAAATCATTGAGAAGATCAAGCTTTTGCTCTAAGTCCCTAATGTAAGGGCAGGTAGACACAACCAAAATTGCAAACTAGTCTTGTTTCATCTAAAAGGCATTTAACTTTTTTTACTCCATCAGCTTTTCAAATTCATAACATTTCACAGAAGGAAAAGAAATGTCCTAACTCTCGTTTCATCCCTTTGTTCTTGTAAACCTCCTATGGGGAAACGGGGGAGCAAATTAATTTCTACCATGTAGTGCGTCAATGAACATACTACTGCAAGCTGTGTGCTTTAAACAGGATTCACTGATACTAAAGCTATGGCACACTGCTAATTACATGCACAATTGAGTGTTCACAGTCGTGCAGGATGCACCTTTGTAATGTTGTGCCATCCAATCAAAAATATCTCAGCTTTATATAGATTCCATTCCATGCCAGATTCGTTTTTATTTTAATATAACTTTGCAGTGGGGACGAATTTGTATGCAAATATTGTTATGCAATCAGACAATCCACTTCTGTAACTGTTAATACAATATGCGGAAGGAATTTGTGTGTGTGACAACGATGTGTGTGTGTGTGTGTGTGTGTGTCGTGCGTGTGTATGTATGTGTGTGTGTGTGTGTGTGTGTGTATGTGTGTGTGTGTGTGTGTGTATGTATGTGTGTGTGTGTGTTCGTGTGTGGGGTATTTTGGAGGAGGGACATAATACGTAAGTTCCCTGAAGATACTGTAAGTGAACACTCAACATAAAGCCAACATTTCTATTGTTGTGAAGCCCTTATTATTTTTCTATAAAATGGGCTTGAATCTTCATGTGCTACTGGGCTCTCTCTCCATGTTCATCCTGGCATCCGCTCAGAGGGATCTAAGCCTGCCTCAGGCCAGCTGTGATCAGAACTACAGTTATACAAAGAACATCAAATTCTCTCTAAGGCACGTAGTACTCTGGCTGCCAATACTCTGAATTATTCACCAGCTAACTTATAGTGAGGAGGAAAGCAAAAGCAGAATGGACAACTTCCAAACGTCTCAGGAGTTACAGATATCATAGGGCTGGCACATGTAGAAACAAAGCCTATAACAGCCAATAACCCAGTTAAATAAAAAAATTAGGACGGTGGAGAAAAGGAGATAAGGACCAGGGACTGCGCTATGCTGGTTTCACTAATGGACCCTGGAGGGTTTTGCTAAGGACATTTAGTGAGCAGTATGTACGTGAAGTATGTAGTCGCTACTGTACTGTAGTATGAACCGATCATTTGATTACACCGTCCCACATAAACACAGAGTCATAGGCCCATCTGCCTTTGTATGTTGTTTACGTTTTGTGTATGTTGTGCATATTGTTTTACACGTAAATTATTGTGAGTGCGAAGTTTGTACACTTTAAAAGTAATTGAATTTCTTTCCTAATCACTCTGATTGCCTTATACAACACCGGTTTAAAAAGTATTCATAGGTACTTTAGTCATCCTTTTTATTTAAGAAATAAATCATCAATTGTTCAGCATTTTATGCTATACACTGGGTAATACTGGGTGAATTAGCAAATAAACTATAGTAATATGAGATCTGGGTTATTTAAAGCAGAGCTGTGTTTGAAGTATCGTAAGCTAATTAGGCCATGTTTTAACGATGGTCAGTCTCTTTTTTCTTTGATGTATTCACCAACATGTCAGTAATGTGACCTCTAGCTGAGGCTGAATCCTTGCCCTGATCACACACACTCTACACAACAAGATTATGCAAAGCTTCTGCAGTCCTTTTTAATATTAGTTTGTCATTTTTGTTTTGGAATCTCTAATCACCTCAATCATCTTGCATCTTTTTGATCCGCAAAATAACGTCTTTTTTGTGTCGACAGAAGACCCAGTGGCCTTTAACAACTATACACAAGTAATTTGTTCCAAATAATTTCTAGGAGAACGGGATTTTCTGATAATTTGTGACTGGCAAACTAAGGTATGTGTAGTGCTGTTCCAATGTTACGATGTTCTCATTATGTTCTATTGTACTGTGTATTTACAGGCTTATTGAGATAACTTCTATTTGTAGGTGCTACTGTAAAAGGCGACATGACATATTTACCATAAATCACATTTAATGTCGCGTGGGGTTGTGGTTGTATTGAGTGATAGCGCCAATTCCATTTAAAAGCATTGGTTATGGGTAGGCACAACCAAGTGTTAATGTCTCGTGAGAGCTAGCAGATCAATATGTTTTTGATTAATAATAAATCTACACATCCTATGAAACTACATATAGTACAAGGCTTTTTTATACTACCTCTAAGCTCTTTCTGTGTGTGAGTTTTGCGAGTGGTTGTTGAACAGTTCTGAATGTTAACTTACACATTTAAGTTTCAGCAGCTGCATTACTCCTTCCATTTTCGGATCGTAGGACGTGCTCCACTGCCATGATAATTTGGGTACGGCTTCGAAACAGCGGGGCATCAGGGATACAGTGATCAAACTGCACTCCATTTGCAATTCCTAGGGAGCTAGAACCAGAACTGTGTGTTGTTCTGCCACCCCATTGATAAGATAGAAAGCTTTAAATGTGAGCAAAATAGAGTGAGAAAGACATCCCAAAAGATAATTAGTATGGCTGTGTCCAGGTGGGAAAAGAAAGCATGCATAATTCATATTCGCATCAGATGGTAATTACAGGTAATGGAAGGGAATATGGGGGAAGGAATTCCCAGCGTGTGGCGCGACACTCCTGTGCTTTTGTTAAGATGATGGATGCAACATGGGTCACTGCATGATTAGGTTGTTACCCACCTAAGGGTGAGTACAAGGGTTGGTGTTGAAGTATCATTCTACAGCGACCGTCTGAAATTAAGAGGATGTTGAAAGCAACCCAGAACTAATTTTCTGCCTCACAAGGCCCTGGTTTCCGTGAGGTTCACTTTCCCTCTGGAACTACTGAGGTGACTGCTGCTGGGCTCCATATCTCTGTTCATATGACATGCTAATCCCCCCCCAAACAGACAGGCCTGTCATTCGGCTCCAGCCCCCCTACAGGGAAAGGACCCGGCTTACCCCGTCCCACGGACTCCTCTCACTGCATCGCTGCATCACTTACTTGCCTTTTGTCAACGCATGGGTACTGATATAATTTGAGGCATTATCACTGCATGCAGCACCAACTCTTTTAGTTTGATAATCTTTACTGTGGTTTATTGCCGACAGTTTCTGTACAATCGGTGTAGATATTGGCCATCTGAACGTTCTATATGCTTTTTGCTACCTGGCTGTGAAAGGCATTGTTTGCCTTGTCTTATGGAATACACGTTTCACAGATCCAAAATAAGTACAGTACATTATAAGCATTAAAACCAACGATCTCTATCCTTAGGTGGGCTTTGGGATTTCACACTAGCGGTATAGTGACATAAAGACAGGGAGAATTAGAGCAAGCCAGATAAGGAACAGGCAAATAATATTTCTTTAATCTTGCAGAGTCTTCAACCATTTATGGTTAATCTCCTGGCGGAGCGAGTAGAGTGAACATTAAAAGTCTGGGGAGCTGAGAGTTCTGTTCTGCAATTAGCTGCTGGATGCCGGAAGAATGGGTATGAGAGAAGTCGAATGGGAAAAATAGATAAGCCGTGTTAAATAGGATCGCAAGCGTTTGAATCTGTCAGGTTGCACGGTGCTCCCATGACACTGTGAAGATTCTCCCTCCTATGTGACAACTGTGAACACTGCTATACAAACGCCACAGAGATTTGGTCTCCAACTGAACCATAACAGAGTTTATAGAATGTCACACCTACTAGCATGTTTTGCAATACAAAATTAACAAAATGACTTAATCATCACAGCAACCATGGCCATTTAGTTAATGGAAATGTTTTTATCTAAAGCTCATAAAGGTTGGGCGTGCATTTCAGATGTTGGGAGGGATTTCATCAACCTTTTTACGAGCCTAAAGCAATTAACCATTAGACCAACATTTTGTCAGATTATAATGGCTGTAGGTGGGCTAGAAGTGAACATCTAATTATTCCCTCTGGGTAGACATGGTGGCACGTAGCATAGTGTGTGCCTGGATGGACATGGTAATTCAGTTTGCTTTGAAGGTTTACTTAAGATTCAATTAGCGAAGCCGGCGATGTTAACATACTGTAAGCCGGTTTGTAAAGTGTAACAGGCAAAATATGAAACCTTTCATTTTAGGAGGGTAGAATGGGTCATCTACTCAGTGTCACAGTGACGCACAGTGGAGGCTGACCCCCTGACCCCGGGGGGGGGGGTTGCATTATGGCCATGCTGCAAGGCCCTATACCTAAAGATAAAGACAAGTTTCAGCAGCGGCCATGAACCAGACCAGGCAGAAATCTGCTCAATGGAGAGTCTTGTAGGACAACAACATCCGCTGTAAACTGAAACAGCTAGAATGTTAAATCATGCATGTGCCATTTATATGCAACTCAAAGGCCCTCAACCAAACCAGATTGTTGAACGGTGAAAACGGCATGTAGGATGAAAATATTTTTCTTTTTTAAATTTGATTTTAGGGGATGACTACGAGCCACTTCAATACTTTAAAAGAGGCCTACATGGAGTTCTACTGACAAACTAAAACTAGATACAGTATGTCGCTCAACGCAGAAGAAATGCGGAAGCATGTACAACTGAGATTTTGACCACAGCCTTTTTTACCTACAATTTTACAATTTAAATGTTTTATCTACAGGGGTTTATTGCAGCATCAGTAAAAAGAAAAAGGTATATAGTTAAATTAATGAGAATAATGTTTTCACGATGAGAAAACCACAACAGCATTTGATTTTAGTTTTATTAACAATCAATAAGAATGTTGCCCTTTTCATATTTATTATCATGAACAAATCCAGTAATAATTGGGCATGGTTCCTTATTTCGAATACATTTGAGGAGACATTTTGTAGATACAGTATGATCTTTTCTCTTGTTGAACCCAGACATACGAAATATGAACTGTTGATATAGTTTACTGATTTACTGCAGACATCACAGGATGTTATAAGGGTCCATCATCATCAAACCAAATCAACCAAATAACCTACTGACCTACATCTCCACACCTCTCCTAACAGGCTTCAAAGCCTTTTCTATTTCTCCTGTTCCTGTTCAATGACAGAACCATGAGGAGATGCTGTAGAATAAGGTGTTTTTGTGTGGCTTCTCTCTTCTCCCTGAAATTAGACACTTCCACACAAACAAAACACACACACACGCACGCACGCGCGCGCGCACACACACACACACACACACACTGACTGACACATACTGAGGCTGGTTCACCTCTGAGGTAGGTGACTCTGACGCCTTCATCTAATTGAACAACTGCAGTCCTAGGGTATTGTTTGATTATATTCTACATCATTCTTATTTCAACAATGAACAAACTGTTATTTATCAACAGATCAGAAGATAATTTCAAATGTATTAATGATAGAAATAAATACAAAATTATGACGAACAATAGTAAAACCCTTAGCTATCAGTTTCATAGCATTGCTCATTATGCCTAAAGACAACCAGTGAATACAGTTGGATTTTGTCAATTGAGGGATGAGGGCTTCCACCCATTCATGTTCCATAGTTCTCTTTTGCTCCTCCACTTGTCTCTAAATCCCTTTCGTAATTACCAATGTAACATGCATGTCACATACATGACAAAACATAGCGTGCACACTAGACATCGCTCCTTTCTGAGAGAACACCTCTCACAGTAAATGAGTCCCAATTTTCCTCACTTGCATTAATCTCAGCTCATTCATGTTCTACACACGCTTTGTTTTGTTTAATTCCTCTGTGATGCTGACGAGACGAGCTGGCAAAACCCCCCCCTAAAAAACACGTAGTGAGATTAAGGTGCACATCGGATGGTTGCTTGTGCTGGAACAAAATGCCAGATTGTTTTTTCACGGTGCTGCAGGTAGAGCCTCTGGTGCCAATGCTAATAACCCTCTCCACCATTATTTGGTAGGGGCTGAGTGATTCAGCACTGCTCTACTATTGCCCAGAGGTTGTTGTACTCAGTTTTGCCCCGTCCCCACCGTTCATCAGTAGTTCCATCGCGTACCTGTGTCACGTGACACCTGTCAGCGTGTTTGCCTTGATGGAAGGGTTTAACCCCTTACAACTCCAGAAAATGCATTTCCAGAGTGCCCTTTAATTGCAGTCTGGCAATCACGATTTTGTTTGCAGTTTGAAGCATCCCCATCACAGAGAACTCTTACTGGAGGGATCTTCTGTGCCTGAGTCTATTAACCCACAGGCTGGCGGGTTATTAGGAATGATGCATTTACTGTATGATGGATGAGTTATGAATTTATTATTGGATTCGCAAGATGAAGGTCCGAACAGCTGTCCGAATATAATTTAGTGGTATTGGATGAGCTCATTTGATACACTTCTACTTGTGTCTGACGCAAGAGAGTGAGAGAGAGCTAAAGTAGGAGGAAGAGAGAGCAAGAGAGCTCGAGAGAGGGGGATGGAGGGAGGAAGAGAGAGGGAGAGAGTGAAAGATATTGAAAGAGAGGGAGCAAGATAGAGAGAGAGAGAGAGAGAGAGAGAGAGAGAGAGAGAGAGAGAAACGCTTCTACTTGTGTGTGACGCAAGAGAATGAGAGCAAAAAGTAGGAGAGAGCTAGAGAAAGGGGGATGAGGGAGAGTGAGAGGGAGAGAGAAAGAGAGAGTGAAAGATAGGGAGAAAGTGAAAGATAGGGAGAGAGAGGGAGAGAGAGGGAGAGAGAGAGAGAGAGAGAGAGAGAGAGAGAGAGAGAGAGAGAGAGAGAGAGAGAGAGATTAGTTTGATTTGTTCATTCGCTGTCCACACAAGGTTTTTAATCGATTCTAGAAGTGTTTTGGTAATTTCAGTGTTATCACAGCAAGGTAACAGCTGGCATGATGACAGCCATTACTTTGATGGATTTTCGGTCAATGTGGCTTGACGGTTCTTTACAGTAATACACAATGGGTTTTGCTCTCACAGACTTTTCAGCATGCTATGTCTTTGCTTCAAAATTGAAATGATCAGATTTGCACCACAACTTCCAATAACCGTCTGGTAATGTAAGCATGCTGTGTTAACTGGTTGTACTTTCCACATCTGTGTTGTCATAGGAACCAGTACCAAGGACACATCACATGAGAGCTCTCTCCACCTTAAAGGCTAATGCAACCAGACATGGGACTGTGAATGCTTTTAACCCAACTATGTACTATTTTCACTAAATGTCTAGTGCATTGTGTGTTGTACTACTGAGTAGTTTATAGTTGGATAAAAGAGGTCATTTATTTTTCATCATTTACTACAGTATTTTTTTAATACACCTGGCACTTGTCATTGCATTTGGCTTTGTTTGTCCGCTCTATTATTTAGAGGTATATGCTGGACACCATAGAGCGAAAGCGTTCCCTTTTTGTGGCTTTGTACTTTGGGAAATTCTGAAACAGTGTAGGCCTAGTAGTTTAGTAGTCACTTCACACCAGATAGGCACGCCATTTTAATTAGCAGCTAATTCCTTTGCTGCGAGGGTTCTTCAAGTCAAAGGATCTATAAAGAGAGCAGCACCGATTGACACCTTTGCCTTGGCTCGATGGTTTACACTGTTGAAAAGACCTAGTTGATTATAGCCAAAGGCCTGGGGAATGGAAGATTTTAACTGAGATTTCAAGAAAGTAAACGTTCAGAGCGAATTGTTTTCAGGTGTCTGGAAAGGAAATAACTGCGCAATGCATTAACGTAATGATGAAAATGCATTTAAAAATGATTTCTGCTTTGCCTTCTGTTTTTGAAGATTACCATTAACTGTGTGTGTGCGTGCACGTGTTTGTGTGTGTGTGTGTGTGTGTGTGTGTATGTCTGTGTGTGTTTGTTGTGTATCCTATCAAAAAACTGTCCCTGAATTACCTTGATGTAATGTTTGGTGCCACAGTTACTATGACTCACCCTCCATCCATCGAACAACACCTCTGCAAGGTTGCAACACCTCTACAAGTAACGCAGACTGAGCATATCTTTGATGCAGCCCTCACATTTTCAGTGCTCTATTAAAACACTTCCGAATAAGAGAACACTTCAATGTTGCTTCGGCTAGAAGGGTGAACTGGAAAAGGTTTGAATGAGCTCTACATAATGATTTTCCTATTATCTTCTCTCTCTATCTTGCCGCAATATCCCTCCTGAGTAAGCTCCCATTCTGGTAAGCTGGATTTACAGCTCAGCAAGACAGCCTAATGATTGCGCCCCTGGCATGACAACCTGTTCTTTTTCCTCCATTTCTAGAAGTGGGTAAATCAGCCAAAGTGTCTTGGCCTTGAGCTTAGAGCTAGAGCAGCATGGCAGCCCACAGACTGACATCTTAGGGGGTAGATTCCCTCCTCAGTACATCGGAGCTGGAAGGATGAAGCCTGGACTGACTAAAAATGTATTTTGACTTGCTCACATTTCCTACGAGTTTTCCCGTTTCTCTATGAGGCTAGAAAGCTGCTTTAGGCGTAAGGGATCTTTGTAAAGCAGTTTGACGAGGCGCTCCCTCACCTCCCTGGCAGCTCTGACAGAGAAACAGGAAAATTATGACCGTTCCTTTTCCGGACTACGCACAAAATCCCGCCCACCAATTAACATACATTTTCCCTTTGACCCTTAAGACATTTTGAACAGACACCTAGACTACTACATACTAAATGTATGTGTGTGGGTGCTTTCTTTTTGTATATATGTCATTATTTGTATGTGTGTCTGCCTATAAGTCTGGGATTTGGGCACAGCTCTTTTAAATGAATAAAGATTTTTTTCATACTGGTAAGTTTGAGCAGTATCGAGAGTATATTATTTTTAATTGTTCAGAGGAAGTGAACCGCTATAGGCTACTTGGTATTTATTCTTGTCCTTTGAGGTTTGGGGAGCTCCTATTCAATTTCAAATGTTCATGTGTGGATCTTTCATGTGCCTTTACAATAATTGAAATGAGAGTGACAGTTCCATGATAACTTTCTTCTCGTTCAGCTGATGCGATGAACAGAAGGTTTTACTCAGCAGCCAACTGTAGCCTGGCGCTCCAGGAGTCTTTTTGATGACTCTCTTCCAATCGATGGATAGGGCTGAATCTACTGGCAGACCTTCTCTACTGCAAGGCATGAGCTTTGAGGTGTCACTAACAAAACTGTTTGCCACTCTGCCACTCTGCCTCTTTGAATAGTATGCGGGGGGAATGTGCAAAGCGTTATAGATCTTCTGAAAGGTTTTTGATAGTGTATCAAGGGAAATAGACTATTTTGGATCGTTGGGCATAGTGCCGGGAGGCAAGCACAAAGCTTTGACTAAACGAATGCAATGTGGTTCTGTCAACTTCAGGCATCAAAGATGCAAAACAGGTTTGTTTTATATGTTCTGCAATTGAATATAAAAAAAGAAAGAAATCATGGCTCTCTGCAGTTAAATGTACATTTCAGTAAAACTTTCAAGATCAATAAATAATCTGGTTATGATTCTATGCCTTGTGTTATTCAGTTTCAGATGTTACACAGAAATATTTGTGTTTGGTTCTCTACAAATAGCGGACACCATAGCAACATTACTATAAGGTGTTCTGTTTTCTCTTGTTTTGGGCCAATGAAGGATTCAAGCAACACTCCTCCAGAATACAGTTTTATATAACATAAACCCGTACAGTTTTACGATTTACGATTTTGAGATTATGAAATGAAGGTTGCATGAGTGAGAAAACATATTTTGTTTTAGAGAGAGAGTGGGTACCACACATAATGCCTTGTAAGCATGTTGTAACAAATTCAAATGCACTTTGTATCATTTTGCCGTTAGTTTAACCTTCACACTCTGAAAATATTGATCAAGGTGCTTCTGCATGCAAGCCAGCAGTATAGGGTCAAACAGCAAACTCACGACTATAATCCCAGTCAGCATGGTAGCACGGCAAGTTGCTGTTATCATGGCCAATGACCAAGGACATGTGCAATGTCTGTTTACACAGCCCTTTTCTGTTTGAGGTGCAACTGCCCAGACACAAAATTATTTACTATTATGTAGTAAGAGAATCTTTGTAAATTTGAGTAGGCCTATAATTGTCCATACACCATGAAGGACATCTTCAGGAGATTCACACACTTTCCCTAAATAATAAATGACTAAATGTTTTTTTTTGTCTGTGTAAGGTGCACCATACTCATTTCAACACTAGATGGCAGCTGAGATTAAACTATTTCCCTGCTGATTGGCACTAAAAGATGAAGGCGATCCTCTCTCATCAGTTAGACTCACTATATATTAAAAGTATGTTAGCTGTTTATAATTTATGTGTTTGTTTGAAAAACAAACAGATAATTGAAAGCCTCTATGTTTCATACTGAATACTTTCATTATTACTCATGCAATTCAGACACATTGGTAATCTTCTGCTCTGACCACTGATTAATTATGATTTAAGATCAAAAGTAACATAATATCAAAAAATAAAATACTATTGAATCAAAATGAATAAAGCATACAACCAATTAGTTTGAAGTGAATGCTTAAATAAATAATACATCTTGGGAAATAGATATTGCTCATTCAAATGAGAATAAATGAGGGCATAGACACGTAGTACATTGTCTTTAAGATAACATCATTCTGTCGGATTCTGATCAGATTTGAGTCATATGGCACCTATTGTGACCACTTCACGTTGTGAGTTGTTAAGCTCTTCTCTAATAAGGATTAGGTCATTTAGAAAAACCTTGGATGGGATAATTCTAGGGCTTTAAAGGATCAGTTAGCATGCAAGACGTAAGCTGTTTAATTTTTTTTTCTCATAGTTTAAGGCATTAGGTTATTTTCAGTACAAAAAGTCCCAACTATCGATGAGAAATGTAAAGCATATTCATGACGGAAAATGTTCAAATCAAAATCAAATTTTTTTCTTGACATTAAACTTATGTCAGCAACACTTTACTCTTTTAACTGGTCACGGGTGAAATTAACCCAAAAAGTAGCCGAGACATGGCTTGACAAAACTAGTCAACAATTTTCTCAATCGCCCTATTCAAGGTACAGTACAGTATGCCATCAAGATATATGAGCGCCACCCAGTGGACCTTTGTGGGACTTTCCAGTTACAAGGTTGCTAAGGGTGTTACCAAAACAAATGACCAAAACTAAACTCATATTGTATCCATCACCCAACACGTTTTCCCATTGTCTTAGGAGGCATCCCATCCATCCATCCATCCATACATTAGCTATACCACTTATCCTTTGC
>JAVQIZ010001616.1:0-13426 GCA_036023535.2 Galaxias brevipinnis
TATTATTATTATTATTATTATTATTATGATTATTATTACAAATAATGCATTGTCGAATGTAAACGCTCACCTGCAATCAAACGTAGTTTATTTATTAAAAATAGACCTATAACTGGGGCACACTTTTAAAGCCTTGACCTTTCAACTCCTTCGCATCATTATGAGAATCATAAAACGTTTGACCATGTCTGGCGTAATCTTTTCTAGAAATTTCAATAGAGCGCTCCTCGCTCTCGAGAAAGTTCTCGGCTACTCGGCGAAGGCGGCGATATAAGAACCAGCCATCTTTACTCTGAGGGTAGATTGGAGACAGTCCAGCTGTTGAATAAGTCTCTAAAGCAATTTGCTAGTTTCTTCCGCTACTAGCTACTATTTGAATAAGTAAGTAACGTGTTTACAGCTTTGAAGATTTGAAGATTGTGGTTGCCATTTGAGGCAGTGAAGCTAATTTTAGCCGAATGTTAACGCTAGATACGATTACATGCTGCTAGATCATGCATAGATTGCCATCGTTACTTGTCACTCAGGTGACTGTATTGCAAGCTAGCTAACTACTTTATGATCACAGTCGCGTTGTTTTTGTAGCAGGTTGTATAGTCAACATGTAAGGAGTTGTGAGAGGTAAATTGCGTAGTTTAACGTTTTTTATTTGTTTTTAGACTGCTGCAATCATGGTTCATGAGACCGGCTATTATGACATTTTGGGTGTTAAACCTCAAAGCACCCAAGATGAAATTAAGAAAGCCTATAGGAAACTTGCATTGAAATATCACCCAGACAAGAATCCCAATGAAGGAGAGCGGGTGGGTACTGTATTAGTTGTGAAGTAGCTTTACCGTACATGGCTTCCCATGTTCGAATGTGAATGACAGCAGCAGAATTCTCGAGAACTTTCTGGAATGGCATTTGAGTAACGTTAGCTGCAACTTGTATGCATGTGGAAGTTATTATTAATAATAATAATAATAATAATAATAATAATAATAATAATAATAATTCCTTTTATTTATATAGCGCTTTTCTAACACCCAAAGTCGCTTCACAACATCAACATTGATAACATGACAAAAATAAACAATTAGACAGAAATAGTATAACAGACAGACAGCTGTCCCTGTATAGTTCAACAATTAAAACATTTTGAAGGTTTTTATCTGCCCTTTAATAAACAAATTGTACTAAGACGTAAATTGTCCTCAGAAAGCAAATTAAATGAACAAAATTATGTATTAAGAGGATATAGTACAAAATGTGTAATGAAAATATATCTACATTATGTGAGTAAACAGAATGAAGGCCATTAATAGTGCATTAATATTTTATTTTTCATTCAATAGTTCAAGCTCATATCCCAAGCATATGAAGTTTTATCAGATCCTAAAAAGAGAGACTTGTATGACCAAGGTGGGGAACAAGCTATTAAGGATGGTGGCATGGGGGGTGGTGGTTCCCCAATGGACATTTTCAACATGTTCTTTGGAGGTGGTGGCAGAACGCAGAGGGAAAGAAAAGGTGAGGCAATTTGAACATTCCTGAGTATTTTCTCTACATACTTAACAATAATGTAAATACCTATTAAATTGTTTTTCATTTAGGGAAAAATTTGGTTCATCAGCTTGGCCTATCATTGGAGGAGATGTACAATGGAGCCACTAGAAAGCTTGCGCTGCAAAAAAATGTTATATGCGAAAAATGTGATGGTGGGTACAACTTTGTTACGCAACATCCTTTCCTGTAGTTATAAACTTCAGTTCATTCATAAAAGTATGTTTGCTTCATTTAATACAGGTTATGGAGGTAAAAAAGGAACTTTAGAGAAGTGTTCAAGTTGCAAGGGAAAAGGTATGCAGATAAAAGTGCAACAGATTGGCCCAGGCATGATCCAGCAGATACAAAGCATGTGTGCCGATTGTCAGGGACAGGGTGAGAAATTCAACTCAAAAGACCGCTGTAAGAACTGCAATGGGCACAAAGTAGAATGCAAGAAGAAACTTCTGGAAGTTCACGTTGAAAAAGGTAACAAAGGGTTGTTTTATAAATTCATAAACATACCTGTATGCATCTGTGTATTACTAACAATTAAAAAAATGTAAACAATGTTGTGCAGGAATGAGGGATGGTCAGAAAATTATATTCCACGGAGAAGGTAACCAGGAACCCGGATCGGAACCTGGTGATGTTGTCATTGTGTTGGATCAGAAGGATCATGAAGTTTACCAGAGAAATGGCGATGATCTCTTCATGAAGATGGATATAAAGCTGGTGGAAGCTCTCTGCGGCTTTAAAAAAACCATTCATACGTTAGATAAGCGAGTGCTCATCATAAGCTCGTCGCCAGGTAAATGACAATATCATTGATTTCCAGAAGTGTATTAAACTGGGGTGAAATTCCAGTTACGATAACTTGTTAATCCCTTTCTGGTTATAGGTCAAGTTATTAAGCATGACGAAAACAGATATGTTCAAAATGAGGGCATGCCAATGCACAGGGCTCCTTCTGACAGAGGCCAACTCATAATTCAATTCCAGGTAATACAAGTCTGACACAAGTTACATAGTCTTTTTGTTTGCCTTTTGCAAGCCAGGGCCACAACTCAACCCTTTTTGTTTTCAGGTGGAATTTCCACAGAAGCACTGGCTCCCAGAGCACTTGATGTACCAGCTGGAAAGGTTGCTTCCTCCCAGAGAAGACTGCGCGATCGACGACGACATGGAGGAAGTGGATCTCTGTGAAATGGACTACAGCTCAGGACAGAGGTCCAACAAGCGAGAGGCCTATGAGGAGGACGAAGGTGGTCAACGGAATGAGGTCCAATGTCAGACTCAGTGAATGTTTTTCATGTTAAAACATTTTGTACAAGGCATGATTCTTGTATAAGTGCTCATTGGATTTGTGTATTGGGTAGTTTTTATTTATTTGTGCTCTAAGACTGGTAGCTTGAACTCACAATTAAACTAACATTTATTTCCCAGTGCAGTAAAAAAAAAAAGTAAAAAGTACAAGCCACATAGTTTTCTGGATAATTTTTGTTACATGCTTTAATGTTTTGTTTTTTGTTGTTACATTTATAATCTCAAAGGGGTAAATCCATGCTTTCTATGAAGGCAATTCCCTTTTATGACAAACTACTTCAGGTGTATACAATGCATTTGTTTCCCCAATAAAATAAATGCTCACCCTTTTCCAATAACCTCTTACTTTATTGTTTTTGTTGGATATCACAGATATAATTTTCATCTCTTAAGTGTTAACTTTAATAACACTGTCACGTCCTGCCATACTTAAATAGCAATCCAAGATTAATAAACTTATCAAAAAGATGGAAGTCAGGCCAACCATGTTGACTAAACTGGAAAGTTGACAGAAGACAGAAAGAACCTGTCATGCATTATCAAAAACGTTACTCATTCATTGTAATCAATGAAAATTTAAGGCATAAATCGGCAACGTGAAGCATTATTTTCAACACCATACTTCTTTCTCGATTTCAATGCTGCTTTCTCCTGAAAGAGCAACCTGGAAAAAAATAATAATTAAGTTGTCATAAAAAGATTGCTTGGTGGGAACTTTCAGATTTTGCTTAGGCTGATCAACTCACCCTCTGTGAGCCTGGCCTTTCCACCTGTCGGTTGACACAGAACTGTTGAGCAGCCCACACACAGGACTACTGTCTGGGCGTGGCTAAACACAGTAGTTATTTTGTAGCAGCCTATAAATAAATAAATATTTTTCCATTAATGACATGCATATATTTGCAGTCTATACAGATGTCTCCCTGACATTCATAAATCTATACACCGCTACTTAAAAAGCCGCTACATTCTGAGTTACTATCGATTGCCTACCAGGGCATTTGACATCCATGAAGTAGGAATTTGGGGTCTGAACAAGTCGTTTCTTCTTGTGCTGCTTTCTTTCTTGATCAAGAGAAGGATGAAGAAAGTCCACGGCCAACTAAGGACAGAATGAACAAATGCTGAAAAACTTAAGGAGAAAACCTAATCCAAATAACTTGACTGGGATCTGGCTCTTAAAAATGAAATTCAATTTGCAATGGTATGTAAAAGCAAAAATACGTGTCGGTGACCGACACATAGGCTATATTAGGCCATGGCCAACATGTATTTCGTATTTTAAAATATACATTATGGGTGAAATATACTCAAATAGACGCAACCATTTGTTACCCAAGTGCCCAATTTTAACATAGGCTTAACTAACTAGGTATTTCTATTTGACCTAGCTAGTACGCCAATCCTCACTACAAGTTAACAAACAATGGGCAACATTTTATACATCAAAATATGCTAAAGTTGAGGCTGAAGCGTCTTAAAATAATGTAATATATGACTTTAATACTGATACTACTTACGGTAAAGTTTGGCAAATGCACAGAAAAGAAACTTATGCTTAAGGCCTTCGAAAATTTGACAGCGACTAGTACTATCCTAGAACCGTGGAGTAAGTTGTAAATTAACATGTAGCCATAGCAAAACAATCCACAGCGAGCAACCTAGCCTTTTAGCCACGCGCCATGTGGTTGAATTAAGTCAGGTTCGCCATATAAAATTGAATGCCCAAACACAATATGGTGCTCTTTTGTACTGCAAATGAAGTGAGTTTGTCTCAACAATCAATAACAAGAGTAAAATGGAACATCTTGGTTTACTTACAGGCATTTTTACTGATCTGTTTCTCTTTAGACACGTCGTTAATGATTGGTTGAACCAGAAGTACGCTTCATTTGTGGTGCGGTTGCCAATAAATCATGTACGAAAAAATAATATATTTTCACACACATTTGATTAGGTTACATGTATCGTTTTTTCCACACGAGTACAACATTATAGCACTAAACCAATACAAACATTTATGAACCCCTGTTTATTTTGACATAATTTTTTTTAATAAAAACATTATCAGATACATCCAACCTGGCAACCTTCAGCTTGACTTGTGACCAAGCCTGCAGAGTGCAGGTTTTGCACTCTTTAGCTCTATGGCGTACCCAGTTTTGGGAAACAAAAAAATCGGTCGGTTAATATCGGCTTGATGTCTTCGGTGTCACGTTGTCTTTGAATTCTAGGATTCAGAGCGCGCAACCTACTATTGAGTAAAAACTACATATACCATTATGCTAAGAAAATACTGACGTCACTCATCCTGCTCTGAAGACAGCTGGTAAGGATTTCTAGAACCTGAGCTGTACCTTTATAAATGTGAGAATTACAAATAAAAAATGGCGAAGACATACGACTACCTTTTCAAACTCTTACTCATTGGAGATAGTGGAGTGGGCAAGACATGTCTCCTCTTCAGATTCAGCGAAGACGCGTTCAATACCACCTTTATATCAACAATAGGTGAGTCCACCGGCTCTTTGTGGCTGTCGAGACTGCATGTGGCAATAAGACGCATTTAAATCCTCCCAACCGCAATATCCTACTGCAGATATCAACCTTCAGCGACCAATGTCAGTTAGGCACCTGTTTATTAATTAAGATAAAAAGGCATATATTTGCAATGATTTTATAGTTCAGAGGGGCTGATAATGATGTCTTCTTTTATTCTTACAGGTATTGACTTCAAGATCAGAACAATTGAGTTAAATGGGAAAAGAGTCAAACTTCAAATTTGGTAAGTCTGGATTATTGGATTCGTACATTCTTACATTTTCCCTTTACTTTAACGTCATTTAAAAATAAGTGACCTGGAAGCAAGAAGGCCTACTCAATACTGAAATCCGGCCGGGCAGGTAAGAAATAATGCTGTGCTGTTCACAGGGATACGGCAGGACAGGAGAGGTTTCGAACTATTACAACGGCATATTACCGAGGAGCGATGGTAAGATAAGACCCCACCCTAGACCAGCTCCCAGTTGCAGTAGATGATCTTGAGTTAACCTCTTCAGACTACAGGATGCGACTTTGACAATTAATGACTTGAAGGGTTGAATGGCGTTTGAAAATGTATTTTTAGTAGAAAGCAGAAAATATGCACAAATGTGAAAAGCCGTTAGTCTCTAGCTCAATTTCACATACTGCAGTTATACTGAAAGTACATTTTCTTTTTACATGCATCTCTCGGGATACCTATGCATACACACAATTGATTGGTTTACCTTTCCTAACATGTCTAAAAGGTATTCATGGTCACATTTTAAACGTTTTAACCATGCACCTACTGAAAATGATAAATCACTGATTTAGCTCTGTTGTGATTTATCTGTCAGTTTAAAGCTTTCCAGTTACACACAAATCAATTAATCACAAACACTTCAAGAACTGAAACAGAAAACCCATCAAAAAATAAAAATGTTTATAGAATGCAAATCTAACAAAGCAATAGCCATAATAATTTTTTTATATTAAACCCATGCTCCCAAGTCATACCCAATCCTAAATGTAGACATATCCTGGTAGTTTTGATATAAGTAACAAATAATATTACTGATTGAATAGGTGTATCTTTTGGATAAGTCTTGTCTTTTAGAATGTGCAATTCTCTTTCTAACCTACTTTAAATTATTTTAAGGGCATTATGTTGGTCTATGACATCTGCAATGAAAAGTCTTTTGAAAATATAAAAAACTGGATCCGTAACATTGAAGAGGTGAGTTGTTTAGCTGGTGTTTTATAATAATTTTCCAGTGAAGAATTCATATTTACTTATTGTTATCAGAATAACAGTTTAGCAGGGATGTTTTTATTTGGCCCATGGGACACGTTTGGCGTTGAATTGATTTTCATACAACCTTTAACAATTCATGCATGACATTGTCTTTTATAAGGAAAAAAAAGCTAAATATTGGCAGTTTATAGATTTGAATAGTTAAATGGGATCTGAAGGAGAGATATTCATTGGGATGGGGGTACTTGGGTGATAATATTCATGGAGAACCCATAGGCTACAGTAAGACTGTTTGTCCACTGGTGGTTCTCTGCATGTCACAAAGTTTCGGGTGGTTTACACAGGCCTGTTTTTACCACAGCATGCCTCCTCGGATGTGGAAAAGATGATCCTGGGGAACAAGTGTGACATGACTGACAGAAGACAGGTGTCCAAGGACCGAGGTGAAAAAGTGAGTCAGCATGACAATGCCTTTCTAAGGAGGGAGTCTCACCAAGTGTAAGGGTTGAATATGAATTAAAGCAAGGCTTAAAATTTCATGGCTTGTAGAAATTTGGCAGGGCTCTAGGCTAAAAATAATTCCCGAAGAAGCAGATGTTCCCTTGTGAAAACATTGGCACCTATAAAACTACTTAGGAGCACACAAACAGAATTTGAGATATCAAGCTGTTGGATTGAGAAGACTCATAAAGTCTAATAAAATCTCACATTTGATGGTCTTTGTCAATGCGTTTGTCAGAATAATGCTGCGTTTTGAGAATAAAACTTTTGGCTCTTGTCCTCTCTTAAATGTCCAGGGAGAACAAATGGATTCTTAGATTTAATCTGGAACATCATAGTACCCAATGTCTCACTTTTTTTCTCTTAGTTGGCCATTGATTATGGAGTGAAGTTCTTGGAAACTAGTGCAAAGTCTAGCGTAAACGTAGAAGAGGTAAGTGTGCATGTGATTTGGCTTTCTCACATCTCTTTATACGATTTCCATCTGGTTTTAATTACCACTTAAATGTTATACATGACATGCTTGTTTTTCATACCTTAGGCTTTTTATACTATCGGACGGGACATTATGCATAACCTGAGCACAAAAACAGTGAGTAAATGTAATTCAAAATTAATTCTTGAAACTTATATTAATGTGTTTCATGTCTCAGACTTAAGCTTGCATATGAGTTTGTTGTTGTTCAGATCCTTACACCTTTTTTATGTTTTCTTTTCTAGACGGACAGCAATCCACCAGGAGGGGGCGGGGCCATGAAAATCACAGAAAAAAAATCAAAAAGACTGCGGTTTTCGGCTCTCAAGTGTTCCCTGGTCTAGACTGCTCAGCAGTCTAAGGTGTCGACATTTCTAGAACTGCCTGTCTGTTTTGGATGTTTCCCCAGACGTGCTTGAAAGCAGCAGTATTCTGATTCAGTGCCATCCTGCAGGCTGTGGCTCATAGTTCTACTATCAGTTGTTTGGAGGAGAGTAGGTTAAGATCCCCGTGAGCAATCAAAGAGGACCTGTAAAGAATTAAGATGTTACCATCTACTGCGAGCAGTGCATGCTACTGTGTTCCAAGCAGACCCTGCTGTTCAAGCCAATGGGGGTAGGTGTTATGACAACTGGAACCTTGAACCTCGGGCCATTAAATATTTTCTTAAAGTTGTAGTGGGACTTTTTTGGAAGTATGGATTGGAAATAATGAGATTAATAGGGTTGCTGAGCACTTAAAATGTTAACATGTTTTGTGTATGGTCTGTATTGTGATAATGGGTCGTCAGTTGTTATGCATGTCCAAATTATTTATTTGTGATAATAACACAGTATTATAACAGTCATACGATAGACAAAAAAGAAAAGAAAAGAAAAAACATGCAGAGTAAATGCTCTGTAAGCAGTGAACTCATAAATTCATATTTTATTGACGGTATTTCTATTTGTGAATTATTGAAAGTTGTTTTCCAGAGCAGTTGATTCTGCTGCAGTGTATACTAATTTACAGATTGCACAGGGGGAAAGATGTACCTGGAGTGCAATAGAAAATAATTTGAACGGAGTACAGTTTTAAAACAATTGGTTTACCTATGTGTACGCCGCCTTTATCTTCCACACACAGGGTGTGCTTTTTTAACCAATATTACTAATGCAAAAGATGTAGGTAGTGATTTCTGTGTTATACTGAATGTACTGTGAAGGGATGAAAAAAGCAAGATGTCTTTAAAATAAATTGCTATGTCAACAAATAGCACATCCTTTTTACTCCAGTGTGTTTATTGTAATCTGTTATGCCTCACTTCTTTCGCACTCTTTTCCTCAATTTCTCGCTTCTCTAGCTCTGTCATCCCCTGGTCATGCTCATCAGGACATAGCCCACGCGTCCCTACAATGTCTCTCAGACTGCTTGAAGCCTTTGGATCCATGTTCACCCCAAGCCCTTTGACCTCTCGCTGGTGGTCCAGCTCAAAGATTTGTGTGATGGAAGTAGCCCTTCATCCTCAATCAAAAGTAGGTCTTCTTGGCCTCCATCTCCTTCTACCTCCTTCTTTGAGGGTTCCTCTCTGGGCTCAGACTGTTTAGATGGCTGATACGGCTGACCGACAAGACTTCAGACTTTGGAGGTGTGAGCAATAAGACAGGGATGGACTTTATTATCCAAGCAGGCTGGCCACTATTTGGAGCTGTTGGCCACCTGCTGCATTAGGAAGCTGTAGCCTGCTGCCTAGTGGGCCTCATTCCCTTGGTTTCCTAGGTGGTAGATGCTGCTCATAGCTCTTCTCTTGGGGATAGGTAAAATGTTTGAACCGTCGATGGGCATTTTCAGTGATGTAGTCCTCCCTATAGGGTTGGTCATAGCAGCTATAGCAACTTCTAGTTAATCCCTCCGTTCCCTTACTACCTCAGTCATTGACTTCTCGTCGCATGGAGATGCCAGGATGTCCATACAAGTGCTTTTTGTCCTCCTGAGGGGAGACATGCATGGCTCCTCAATGGGCATCCTCAAAGACTTTGCCCTGTTTATCATGGAGGCTCCCTTCTCCAAATTGGGCTTCCCTGTTGGCAGGCCTGCTTTAAGAGCTTTCTCCAGTGGATCACTTGTGTCGGGTACTGACTCTACGTTTCCTGCTTGACTGAGAGGGCTCTCGTCACATGGGGAAATCAGGATGTCCACACAAGAGCTCATGGTTCTTCTCCTGGGAGGAGGCATGCCTGGTACTTCTTCAGGAAGTCTCAGAGACTTTGCCCTTTCTATAGTGGTCGTCTCTGTCTCCAGTTTGGTTTTCCCTGATGGCAGACCTTCTTTCTGGAGAGCTTTCTCCAGTGGATCACTTGTGTCCATTAGTGTCTCCACATTCCCTGCGTGACTGATAGGGCTCTCATCGCACGGGGTAATCAGGATGTCCACACAGGTGCTCATGGTTCTTCTCTTGGACGGAGACATGCCTTGTATTTCAACAGGACATCTCAAAGACTTTGCTCTCCCCATAAAATTGGCTCCACTCTCCAGTTTGGCCCTTCTGGTTGGCAGACCTGATTTATCTAGTACATTGTCAAGTGGATCTCTACTGGCTGGTATTACCTCTACACTCCCTGCCTTAGGCAAAGGCTTCTGATCACATGGGGATATCCGTATGTCCACACACGAGCCTGGCCCTCTCCGTTCTACACCCACATCCAAGGTCTGCCCATACTCCTTGGTGCTGCGGCCGGAGATACTGGGGGCTTGTCTCAGGCTTCTCTGCCTCTCAAGGCCCCCCTCATCAGCCTCCTTCTGCCTGACCGACTGTTCGTCTACATCCATGTTGAAGCGGTACAGGCTATAGCCGTCTGAGCTGTTGATGCTGCCAGTGCGCAGTAAGGAGGAGGGGTCACACACGGAGGAGGCTCGGGAGAGGGTGCGGCTGAGCTCGGACCTGTCCACGCCGGCCAGCTTCTCCAAGGCATTGACCATGCGCTCATGGATCTCCTCGAGCTGTGCCAGCCGGAGGTCCACTGTCTGGAGGGAAGCCTTCATGGCGTTCTCCCGCTCGTTGACTTCCTCCAGGCGCATGGACATGCTCTCTACCCTGGACCAAGATAAATATTTGACCACCTTTATGACTATCTACATATATAACAAGTTATACATTTTAAATGCTTCGGAAGAAGGTTTATGCTGAAGACTGCCATACCTCTCTGAGGTCACCTTGATGCGCTCGTCACTTGAGGACTGCTGCTCGTCCTCTTTCTCACAGAAATACTCCTCCACACACTGTTCTTCAAACTCAAACAAACTCTTCAGTTCCTCTGGCTTAAGCCTCAGCTCTGAGGGAAGCACACCATATGTCAATGTTAACAGCTTAATTATGGATGTTAATTAGGAGTTAAATAGGGAATATCCCCAATGTACGCTAACTGTCACAGATGAATAAAAAAGAATACATGAGACTTACTGAGTCCTCTGTCCTTCTCATCTAATTCCCCGCTGGGTTTCTTCTTCACACATCGGCGTAGCAGCCTGTTGAAGACGATGTAGAGGTGGCTGAGGATGATAAGGGGCGGCGGGAGGATGGGACGGTCATGGAATGTCATGATCAGCTGATACCGCTGGAACTTCCAAATCTGATTTGAGATGCACTTTACCTCCATGAAGGTGTTGCTATATAAGATTAAAAAAAAAGTTTAATTCAAGAATTCACAGGGCAATAAAATCTGCGACCTCACTAGAAGCATTTTTGTAATGAAATATAAACATTGACATAGAATTGTGTTGTACAATGTACGTTCTGTTGTCATTATTTCATGGGTACTTACTTAAAAACAGCAATCAACAAATTGACAAGAAGAATGTTGGCTACGAGCAAATAGCAGGCCATGATGGCAGGTGTGAGCCAGGCTCCAGGGATGCAAGGAGGCAGTTTCTTCCCATCCTCATCAAACAGGTTATCACCACACGGAGCTGTAAGGGAGAAAGCCTCTTGTGTAATTTCTACCTAGCTCCCCCAATTTATATTGAATACATTATTTTGGACTGAAGTAATATACTCACGGTTGATTTCCATTGCATAGACTTTAAGCAATTTCAGGAAGGTAAAGAAGTAGGGAAATGAACAGAAAGAATTTAAATTTATAAACGCTTGCCGTATTTCATATTCTGTCAGGGTCGAGGTTAGATGCATTGAAGGTCAAATACTGCCAAATAAATCCCGATCTGTTTTTTGTGCAAAGATTATTGTATGTTCGCTCATTGTTTGCCGTTAAAGAACTGATTAGGGGCCTTGCCGTACCATGACAGAATAAACACAGTAAATGTGAGTTAAACTAGAGGGCGGATGATCATTCATTAGTAAGACGGGCAAGGAACTTTAACAGTATTAATATTTTGACATTATGTGCTGTAGGGGTCTAAGAATAAAACAGAACCTGTACATGTGCTAATCAGCCTGCAGGGGGAGTCAAAGTCTCACAGAAGGCAACAGAGTTCACGTATGGATGATGGAATTATATAGGAGGGATGATGGTATTATAGGGATGTGAGATGATGGCTTTCGACATGGCATGACAAAGAGAAACATGGACTGATCATACGCCCTGGAATGAGGAAACATAATCTTACTATGAACTCTAGTCTTACGGTCTATCGAGTCCGCAAACACCTCCCCATAGATCATCCAGTAGGGCATGTAGAAGATGTTTCGGGCCAGGCGCCAGGTGGGCTCCTCGTCAGGGTGCAGGATGGCCTGCCGCGCCACCCCGAAACTCATCAGCACCACCAGCATGATCACCACAAAATACATCATGTCTATCATCTGGGTAGGAATTACAGTGGGGACACAATGAGTTAGATTTAGCCCAGGGTTTACATTTCCTCTTGGAGAATTGAAAACAAATGTGTGTCCTCCACTTGTATTTTCATTACAAATCAGAAAAAACGGTGGAATGTAAATATTACCATTTTACCAATCATCATGACATAGGGCCCCAGGTACTTGTTGACTCCGAAGATGTCCAGCACACGGATGTACCAAAAGATGATGTCTATGCAGTAGATGACCCTGCCGTAGCCCATGTAGGGCTCCGTCTGCAGCCGCAGCATGAGGCCCAGGAGGAAGGTGCAGATGGCCACCAGGTCAGTGATGTTCCAGTACTCCTCCAGCCACACGTTGATCTTCTGACGCAACTTTCCTGGCTCCGACATCAGGATCTTGAGACAAAATTCAATCGTACAGTAAGTCACACTTTATTAAAAGTGAATACCACCTATTTGTGTTGTGGTGACAATTAAACGCCTTACTGTTTTATAGAGTAAGGGCATATGAATAATAGTACAATAAAGTTAAAATGTACCTTTTCTGGGTTTTTTTTACGTGTATTGCCAATTAAATTACAGTCATACAACTGAAAAATGTGGCTGCCAACAAAGATTGAAAAACCCCTCTTCATTTAGTCAACATTACAGTCTCCATTACCTGTCTGATTTTTTCAAAGCCAAGAGTGAGGATGTATGAAATGACAATCCATTCCTGTAGGCTTGGCAACCGCTCCATCTTCACCAGGATGATGTAGTTATATAACATCAGATAGGCCATGTACGCAATCTACCAGAGAAATAGACACCACATCCCAAGTGCTTAGCAATACATTGTGTCCACTTTTAATATATCATGACTAATGGGCACATGCAGTAGACTAATGAGCACATGTAGATGTAAATCTATCCATCCATCCATTAGCTATACCGCTTATCCTATGCAGGGTCGCGGGGGGGGCTGGAGCCTATCCCAGCCGACACAGGGCGAGAGGCGGGGTACACCCTGGACAGGTCGCCAGTCT
>JAVQIZ010001639.1:0-25219 GCA_036023535.2 Galaxias brevipinnis
AAACAAAGTTTTTCCCTGAACGTAAAGATGGCGTAAGGCCTGGGTCACAATGTCAAACATGGAACTCGAGGTCCGAGTTCACGGGTTACAAGAAGCCTAATCCTCCGCCCTGTGCGTGGGTCAACAGCTTTATCTGTTGCACTCGCATTCCTCATTACAAAGACTGCATAAAGAGCAATGAAATCACATACATAAATACAACAGGAACTGTGAGGCTTTGGCAGAGAAACAAGTTCTATGGAGCCCAGAGGAAAACCCAAACATGACTATGAAAAAAACAAACAAAAAAAAACAGCTCACCGTTTATGAAAATACTAAATCATAATAACTGCTCGCACAAGAAGAAGACAATACCCCCAACCCTGGCCAGAACTATATCCATAAGCATGCAGTGCATGGGTGTGGGATTCTTCCCTGTTAGATCGGCTGTTTTAACTTAGCAAGGGAGCTACAACTCGTACTATTTCTGTTCATTATCTTCCCACACATTTAACTTTCTCTGATGACATTTTATCAAGCTTAATCTAATTTGTCTAATTGAATCTTGCCTGACTAATTACCTCTCATTAAAAAAACCAAAAAAAAACGAATGTAAGTCGAACCAGAGGTCATCTACGTAATTCCCTCAGTTCTTCCCGTTTGCCAAGACGCTGGAGCTGTCATCGGCAGCGGTACAGAGGTACAGAAGCATGAATATATATATATATATATATATATATATATATATATATATATATATATACATACAGTATATTTATATTAAAGATTTGCCTCCCTGAATAATGTGAAAAGCGCCGGGCTAAACGGAGGCACAACACTGTTATCTCTCAAACAGGGGCCCCCTCGCTCATGAGGTCGACGTCCTTGCCTGCGAGACAAGGTCACCTGTCAACTTAGCATTCATCTCCCAGAGTGCAGTGGGTGGCTTCTCGTTGTCGCACGGGGGAGGGAGTCACACCACGCCACATTTTGGTTCATTACTGTAAATCTTTCGATGGGTTGTTTGTTATGCACTATTATTTACAGTCCTTTTTTTTCTCTCTCTCTCTCCTCGTTTAACAAATGATTTAGCCTGAGTGCATTAGAGGATGTTGCCGGTTTTCAAGAAGACTGCTACCACAAGCTCCAAACCTGTGCTTCGTTCTGTCTATTCAACACTGCAGTACCAAACTGGGTTTGGTTAGCCAAATATTTGTCCACAATATTGTATTTAACTGGGCAAAATGAACAGGGGTGACCTGGACCATTATAGTATAAAGTGTAATAGCTTTGTACAGGTGCAGTAGCACAGCCCAAATCTGTCAAAAGTAAATACAAATAAACGATTACACTAGTGAGCCAACCATTAACTGAGCTTCAACTTTTAGCTCAGTGGTGATAGTTTGCTTAATTTTAAATACAAATTATTAAATAGAATGTATGACTGTTAATAATCTTTTTTTTACTTTATTTTTCAAAGCCGTCCATTTTAAAGCCCAGGGATGGATGACAGTGTCCTCTGACATTGACGTAGCTTTCCTTCCCAACTCTCCAGGAACATAAAAACAGTACGGACAAATTGAAATGTGATCCCATTCAGGAAACTTCTGAAATTGTCTGCCTCTGTGTGTGTTCGTGTGTGAGAGTGCCTTTCTTTCTCTCTCTCTCTCTCTCTCTCTCTCTCTCACTCCCACTCTATTCTCTTAATCCTCATAAATCCGCTGTTCTCAGAGGAACCCGTCCAAGGGCAACATTGCCATAAGAACAACCCATTCAACACTCAAAGAAAAATGACTGTGAGGCGGGCGAGGGAGATTGTTTTATTCATAAATGTTTAATAATAGAATAAACAGAGACAATTGCATACCTCTGAGATGGTGTCATCTCTTCATGGTGTTCCCACGCTGCACTGAGACATTACATTGGCTTTTCACGTTTATGCAGATGTCCATTATGCAATGGTGTACACCTACGGATAACATAATCATGCACATTATTGGTCATTTCAACATTCATTTAAGCAGCTGGGCATTTTCAGCGCCCCTCGGTCGGCTAAGATTTGAGCCTAGGCTACCTGGGGACACAATGGCATAAGTATTAGTTTTGAGCACTGAAAAAAATAAAAAAATAAATAGAGAATAGGCATTTAGACATAGGCATTTTTTTCATTTTACTCCAGCCTTTCTTCTTTTCAAAATGCCGCTAATAAAATCTGTGGACACTAAGGGTTTAGCCTATTCCCAATCAGCACAGTTTACCTGACTACAGTCACTACCAAAAATGACTGATTAACCTGACAAAATATAAAATATTTAATTGTTTTCTGCATTGTCGTTAATGCCAGAAAATATTTTATCATGATCATGGTTTATTCAGCTTTTTTTCCAGGCCATTTTCAAACTAACGTTGGTCTCAGATCTGTTGTTTTCTTTCTACTTCACATCGACCAGATGCAGATGAACACCAATCGCTTCGCTGTGGCGGGCGCAGTGAAGGACCTTCTGTCCACTAGAGAACAGCTTCCTCCCTGCCTCCAGGGCTCCGCCAGCCAAGGCTCTTGGACCGCTGGGCTGCTCACACTCCAGTTCTGTCTCTTCAAATCTGGACTCCTCCATGTGGGTCAGCCTCCTCCAGGATCCTGCCTGCCTGCCTGCCTGCCTGCCTGCCTGACTGCCTGTCCGCCTGCCTCCCTGCCCGCCCGCCCGCCCGCCCGCCCGCCCGCCCGCCTGCCTGACTGCCTGCCTGCCCGCCCGCCTGCCTGCCTTCCTCCCCTGGATGTCCGGCTCTGGGGCCTGCCACCTCCCTTCACGACAGATGCCCCGCCAAGTGATGTTGAAAATGGGCCTGGCAAAGGCTATAGCCCTGGGCCGTCTGAAGGGGGTTGTGGAATGACATTGAACTTACTTGTGCCCTTTAAAGTGTCTTGGGTGGCATTAGGCTGTGCGGTGTCGGGTTCAATCTTGGAAACTAAGTGCTTGGCATTTTCTTGCGCATTTTGAACAGTCAGAGTGAGGATAGTCGCAGTCACTCGTCTTGTAAGCATAACCACAATTACACTGTCTAGCAGAATCATTCACATTATAAGGAAAATTGTTTTGATATAACTGTAGGGCACTAAAAGTACAATGAATATTGTACTAAGAGTGCATTTTGTTTCCTAGAATTATAAATTCCAATTGCATGCAATTTTTTTGCATGCAGTCTTTTCATCAATAAAATACATACTTGTTAAATTTTCTTAAGTGTAGCTAGCACTAATAGTTGGCAGTATGGAACAAAACAGTTTCCACACTTTCACAAAACGCTGTGCTTTACCGCCTCATTGTTACCTAGGTTGTCTAGGTCCAATTCCGGGTCTGCTGAGGTGAACTTATAGTTATGAAATGAACACTTACAGAGCTACACCATTTTTTAGAGCTATGCTTTTCATAGCCACTGAATTCCACAATTTCGCCATCCTGTAAATAAAGGTTACCTGTTACTAGTAATTTGGAATGAAAAGGGACACATTTAACATCCCCAAGCTATTGTAGCAATAGATAAAGCTGTTGCCATTGTAGTGGGGCATTATTTCCCCACGCCCATACAGAGCTGTCCAAATAACACAGGCGCTTTGAAATACCTCCTTGGGAATTCTCCAGACAAGCAGGAGCTATTGCCAATATTAAACAACACCTTACCACAGTAGGGTAACCCACCAAGCGCAGGGAAAAAACATGAAATATTTATAACAGAGATCAGAAACAAAGTTTTTTTTTTCGTTGAGATTTCAAGACCCCTTTGCGACACAAAGCTGTGAGCTTTACATTGATGCTAGGCACAGTGAGTTGTATCACTAATATTCGGTGAAAAGAAATACAGCAAGTGTAAGTAAAGGCATTAAGATACAGTAAGTAGCACATGAATCTTACGTGAATACCTCCTCCGTCTGTGGTTGGGCCAGCCTGGCTTTGTACTCTCCTACGGTGTTGGTTTGTGAATGTAAAAGCTGCAGCCACAGCTGCTACGACGTCTGGTCGTGTACCATCAAGGGGAAAGGAAAGAAAGAAAGAAAGAAAGAAGGAGAGAAAGCACTTCATCAAAAAGTAGACGCATTTTTTTCTTACAGCAGGCTGGATTCTCAGCTTGTATTCTCACAGAAATAATGAGCAAATAGAAGAGAAAAACTTCCAGGGCTCTTGGGGTGGTGTTGCAAGTTCACTTGAGCACTCTCATGCCTAATTGAATTATTCTTAACACTGTAGGCTGGACTTTGAATGGTGTCCACGAGAGCGCTCGTCTTGAAACGAATAAATACGCAGCACACTTGAAAGTATCTGGATCACTGTGCCACGTGCATTTGATACATTATACTACTTCCTGATTATATTTCTGACACCACAAGTCTCCAGATCTCATAAGACATATTATGACAGACATTGAATATTTGACCATAACTGGCCATATTGTGACTCTAGCAGGGGGGGATCATCTGAAGACACAGAAGGCCAACGTGCTCCATCGGAACAGTACAATCCTACTACTGCACTGAATCACAGCCCACACATGCAAAGTGTACACATTCCCCCCGTATTTAGCTGTTTACAGTATTTGGCGGGTCAACCACCAACTTTGGTCTGGTTTTGCCTTTGGCACACACACTAACGTGCGCACTCACGCACATGTACATACACACACACACACACACACAGAGAGAGAGAGAGAGAGAGAGAGAGAGAGAGAGAGAGAGAGAGAGAGAGAGAGAGAGAGAGAGAGAGTGTGCGGGACCAGTGACATCGACTGTGACATTGATCAAGCTGTGGAGAGTTTAACTCAGTAGAGGATTGGTGGAATCATTAGTCCTCTGCTCCACTTATGCCAAGAGGTGTTTTCTTAGACCTCGTTCAGGGTCCCCAAGGAAAGACCTCGGCTTTGACCAGAAGCTCTCACTAAGAACCAAACAGAAATACCTATACTCAATGTTTACTATTTGCTGTATGCATTTTCTAAAAGCAGCTAACTAAATACATACACAGTTAGCTAAATTGTAGGTGTTTGGGTATGGGGTAATGCACTTTCTCTTCCTCTTACTTTCCCATTTTTTACCTTTTAAGTTTCACAAACACAGCGACTTTGAAAACCCAAACAGCAACCTATGTGGTATACAAATAGCTTGAACATCAACATGCAATATGCGCTTTCTCTTTCAACTCTGGGTAAGCCAAAAGCATCATATTGTCATATTGGCTTTTATTTGGTCTGCGTTGTTGGCTTGGTTTGCCCTGTATAGACGGTCCTTATCTCACAATGAAAAAGAAGCGTATTTACAATCAAGCGTGCATTAGTGGGTGGAAGGACTTATCTAAAGCGGAGCCTTGATGATTTAAGAAACAAATTGAGAAAGTGAGATTGCTGTGGTTGTACCAAGTCCCTAAAAGAGAGTTAGATCTTAGCAGGCAAAGAGGATATTAACCTCTATATATTTGCACCAAGAGTAATGGAGACAATTTGCTGTTTCAATTTGTGTCACATTTTCTTATCAACTTGGGGGCTGCAGGGACCACACACAGCGAAACCTGACACAATGAGCGAGTCTGTTTTGAAGAGAAGTTGAAGACAGACAACCGCTCTTACACTAAGTTAATGTCAGAAACAAGACTGTCCTTGAAGGGCTCCCATTATGGTTTTGCTCTGAGTTTATCTATGTTGTTCCTTGAATAGCTATTCAGCTTATTTTTTGTGTGTATATATTCCTATTCAAACACAGCCACCAACTTAGGCACAAGGACAATTGCCCCTGGGCTTCAGTAGAATTTAATCATCCACCACTAACCTTTAAAACATGTGAATTGAAAATGTGTCTATTTGCAAAAAAAAAAAAAATCTATATTACACTTGACGTGTAATGCGACGTGAAGTTGGCTGAGCTTCTCAGTCTAGATCTATGCCTTCCCTGCTGTGTCCCTAAGCTGACATTGGCACCCTCCACCCCAGCCCTTTCGCTGCTTCTGCGTCAGCCCCTTATCCGTAGTCGCAGTCATCTGTAGCAAGCCTAAGCAGCTGTCATTTCTGGGCTCCCCAGAGCACTTCATTACAAGCGGGGGCCCGTTTTCTTGCCAGTGTCTTTGTATCTGCTTCTCTCAGAGTGAAGTGCTGTTACTGGAACCCAAATTGGCTAATCTAGTCATATAATTGACCTTAAAGGAAACAGATTCTCTACAGTTCTGATTTAAATGTATAGTAGCATGTACAGTATCATGTGTATGTATCTTGTATGATGTTGTACTCTATTTACTTGCGTGTTCATGTTGATACATTGACATTATTATATTGGTTGGGGAAAAACTAATATATTATAGTGTCTAATAGAGGTGAAAAAACATTTGCTAGTACGTAACATCTTTTCCTGACAGATATCTTTATGTTTGGTAAACAGCTAACAAGACAAAATGGCTGTCGAAAGCCAAGCAATCCAAGGGGTTGCAACCTTCTCACACGCTTCCTGTTCCTGACCACATGTCAATTTCCTGTTCTCTGTCTTCACGATTACTGTTATGATGTGTGCACGTGTCATCAGCTCAGCATTGCCTGTCCCTCGTATGAGCATAGTCATTACAACTTCCTGTTACCAGCTCTCTCTCACGCTGTACTCTCTTTCTCTCTCTCGCTCTCTCTCTCCTTCTCTTCATTTCTTTCTCTTGTTTTACCCTGCTCCTCCCTCTTTCCTCCCAGTATCTAACAACCCCCTTCTTTTTTTATTACGATCTCTGCCTTTCTCTCTTTCTCTCATTTTTGTTCTTATGAGTCCATTAATGTGTTGTCTTGTTCCTTGTTGCCTTTCCCCTCCCACCCACGGCCCATCCCCCCTTTTTTTCCTTCTCCTCCTCTCTCTGTCTCTCTCGGTGTCCCTCCAAAACCTTTTTTTTTTTCTTGGATGGAACGAGAGGAGAGGATTTCTGGGCTCCTTTGCCCATGAGTCTGGCTGAGGATGTGACAGTTTCGGCGCGGATTTCCAGATCCCTTTTTTGTGACACGCTCACACCATCGCTGGAAACATGCTGGAAACACATCTAAACCGTGTGTCTTGCTGGTGCTTGAACGGCTTCCATGTCATAGATCGCCTCGTTCGTTCACGGGGACAATGGTAATGCCAGAGATGGCTGCCACTCAAAGCCCGTTTCCATAGTAATCAGAGTCCATGGCAGTAGAAATGTACGGAATGGCTTACTGTAATTGGAGGTTTGGCTTGTACTTTCAGCGTGACAATGAGACAGGAAGCAGAATGGTTTCCTGGGTAATGCACTCTTTTCCATGTAGGCAGCTACTATTCGCTGTATTTTAGTAATGATCATGTCAGGTTTTTTTTTTTTTTTTTTTTACCTTATTGAGCCTACTTAATTGCAAACTAAATTTAGTTTATGCTTGTTTATGCAATATCCCTGACCTGGACTATCACATTATAGTGTGATAAAAAATGTGTGATAAAAATTTACTTATAATCAAACCCATTTATTCATAAATATTCAATGTATTTTTGAAAAATGAATAAGTTAAAGAGTTTATATTAAACGGAATGTTATTTATTGTAAAGTATAAAGTATGTATAGATAATATAAGTCATAATATTCCCAGATGATGATTACAAGTTGTTAAATTAATCAAACGGCTGCAATTTTGTATAACAAGTGGTTGCAATTATGCAACAGACTACCCATTGAGCTGGGAATCAGAAAGTAGATATTAGGAATGAAAAATATTCATAACACTTTAATTACCTTCATGAGCCCTTGAGCTTAGCCTAGGCAATCATTTTAACAATTTAACAATTATTACATTAATATATAATATGCTGTATAGTGTGGTAGGACATTCAAAAAAAGCTTATGCATATGTTATGAATAAAATTATGTGTTCCCTGTTAAAATATAGTGAAACAATAAATCTGGTTATCATATTCATGTTGATATTGGTGCCACTCTAAAAACTGTCTTCCTGTTGGGAGGGAAAGAATGGACGTGTGCATGAAGGGAAATTAAAATAATCCTTTCACGTGACGTGTGACGTCGCAGGATTAAGACTTTTACCCTTTTACCAACTGACACTCCTCTCATCATTAGAGCCACGTTGCATTCTTCTTTCCAATTATCTCCCTTCTCCAGCATCTCCTGTAGCATTTCACAAGTTACTCTGTGACAAGTGACTACATCCTCATTTGCTAGTGAACCTTCAACTTAGAAAGGTTCTTCCACCTTAACGTTCCACCATGGAGGTCGAAGATTAACCTCTTTTTCAAAAAAAAAAAAAAAAAAAAGAGTCGCCTTACCTTTGTCACATCATCCCTGTTAAGTTATTCATGTGTTTTTCGGGCCAGTCCGCGGGGAAACAGTGAGGGCGCTGTTTCGGCACAAGACTGAATAGGGCGGACCATTAAAAGGTTACAGTCATCCATTACGGTTAAGAGAAGGATGGCGTATGTGGGGACGGGGTGTGAAATTCGGTTTTAAAGGAGAAGACGGTGAGCTAGGAGACGTCTGGGATGTAGGTCACTCCAGATTAAGACAAATGGCGGTCTGCGGGACGCGGAATCAGCTCCCAAACTGGACCGCCGTCGCAAGGCACACACACACACACACACACACACACACACACACACACACACTCACTCACACATAGGTACATGGTGCACAAACATGTTTACCTGCCATTGTTATAAGATGAATATTTGTAATTACGTGGGGTCCCTACGGAGGGGGGAGTGGACGCGAGTGTGATTTTTTATCGTAGAGAGAGGTTACTCAGACGTGCCACACAGAAGGGAATAGGATTTAGAGGCATCCATTTTTTAACCCATGCTCCATTTCCAACATAATCAGTGTTTTCACTGTGCTGATTAACAGCTAATCACTTAATCATGTATTACTAATAAGCCTCTTAGTTTGCTGTCATGCGGACGTGGGAGCCTCGGCCTTCAGGGACATGTTAGTGACAGGATTGCAAATTGCAAACGTTTTCTGTTTATTTCTTTTTTTTCTTTTTCGTTTTTTTTGTTCAAAGCGGCCGCCGTTACAGTTAGAAGTGGCTGACCCTGTGGAAAAGGAAAAAAGGGCTGTTGACTGAAGCCCCTCTGAGGCCCATTAAAACATGCAAACATGGATCATTCTCCGTGGTGCTTCTCCAGGCGGGAGTGGTCAAGGGAAGGTCAGCCCCGGATAAGAAGCCCCTGGCTGGGACTTCTTTGGTGCCTGATGAGTCTCCCCAGGCTTCATTGATTAGCCTGCGAGGGGAAGAGCGAGAAAGGCGATGAGCATCGCCACACATCAACCAAAAAAGACAAAAAAATGTGCCCGTCCCTCAGACGCAGAGTTTAATTTTCCTCTCGGGCCACGCTTGAGAGAACGAGGGATATGTGAACCTCTTCAGTTGTTTCCTCTTAACTCTGAGCGCTGCCAGTACTCTTTTGTTCTTTTAACCCCCCCTTTGGCGACTACTCCAATAACATAGATGTGCACAAATAGGCTCTGAACGTGCACACCGCCTCCCTCAGACACGAAAGCACAACAACAGCAACAACAAAAACACAAACGTAGAAACAGGGTCCTAAAGTTTGAAAGTAAAACCAAAGAAGATCAGAGGTGACAGCGGCAGACTTTTGCCTGACAACATGCACTATTGATTTAGAGTGTGTGCTCTTCTTGGGGAGTACGAGCGGAATTGCTCAGGGAGGCTCCCCGACTGGAGAAGTGATTGAATAGGGACAGATATGACCTCTTTCATAGTCCCTCAACGGTTTTTAATTAAGTCATTAATTAGGGACAGTAACACACTCTGGAGGTTTGGTTGTCATGATGGGATTTCATGGAAAAGGAGAAGGGGGGGGGGAGGCAGTGAGAGAAATAAAGAGGGAGAGACACTAAAAAAGAATGACAGATTAAAGCAAAAAGACTGTGTGTGTGTGTGTGTGTGTGTCTGTGCGAGTGTGTGTGTGTGTGTGTGTCTGTGTGAGTGTGTGTGTCTGTGTGTGTTTGTGTGTACATACTAAGGCCAACTTGTAATGTCACCACATTTGCAAAGGTTGCCCATTGAAATTCCATGTAACATAAAGTAAGTGTGAAAGTAATAATTGCAAGAGGCAATGCCTTTTCAGTAACCCCCCGCAACCAAAGCATGGTTTTGATCTTCATAGAGAAAATGCAATTTCTCGAATCCTTTTGAAATTACTCTGGATAATACCCTGATGAAATATTCTAAAAGTGTTAGCAAGTAAACAAGGATCTTAACAAAGACCCCAAACAGATTGAAATGGCGCCTATTTCAGATGCGCAGTGGAAAGAGTGTGTTTTTCCCGTGCCTGGCTGGGTGTGCTTAGCCGAATGGCAATGTGACACAAATCCCCAAGTAAACACACAGCTTAGAGGGCTGCCGTCGCTCGTCATGGCAACGAGGTATCAATGCCTTAAGAAACAGGCAAACAACCAAACAACAACAAGCACACACACACACACACACACACACAGACAAAAAAAAAAACCTCATGAAACTTTTCTCACAAGAACAAGTTGGCTGACTTAGCCATGCCTGGCGTGCTTTGTAAGGGGACTGTGCCATCTCGATAGGCAGCAGCCGCGCACAGAGGAGGCTGCTAATGTGGAATAACTAGAGGATGCAGGGTGTGACTCATGGCATGGAGACACACTGTCGCCACGGCGTTGTATGTTAACGACGGAAACCCCCTCCCCCCCTCACCCTCCTCCTCCTCCTCCACCTCTTTTGGACGGCTGGCGGAGGCTCCAGAATGGACACGACATTGGCTCTGACATCTGGTTATCGCTGTGGTGAATATGTCTAATCCTTGAGTGAGATTAGCATCACAGAGTGGATGCAAAACAGTGTGTGTAGGATGTGTGCGCCTGGCTGCGCTCTCGGGTATATTGGGTTGATGAAACTGTGCATGTATGTGATTGGGTGTGTGTCTTGTATCTGAATGTGTACGCTGGTGTTAATTTTTTCAGTACCGCATTTTGGGATTGTGTGTGTGTGTGTGTATCTGTGTATGTGAATGTGTGTGTGTGTGTGTGTGTGTGTGTGTGTGTGTGTTTGCCACTCAATCTGTTCACAGCTACATTGGTCACAATGAGACTCTTGGGTGTTGTTTTATCTGCATAATGAGGAAGAAGAGCCACCCTGCCTCATTGGTGACTGAGACCTCCTTCTCAAAGCCTCGTGCCTTTTAACTAGTTCATGCATATTCCAACGAGCGGGCATGTAATGCTAGCTTTTGGGAAGTGGAAATCCGTAAGTGTGAACTCCTTCATGTACGACATCGTCAGGAATGGGAATGTTTTGAGTAGGACGAGGCTGAGGCCCTTGTGGGATGTTGGAACCAAAATAAAGTTAAAGGAAATGAAGCTGTGAACATACACCTGTGTGTGTGTGTGTGTGTGTGTGTGAATGCGTGCGTGCGTGTGTGTGTGTGTGTGTGTGTGTGTCATAGTATGTGTGTGCGTTGTGTATGTGTTGGTCTGTAAATGACAGAGACGGGATTTAGATCCAGACTGAAGAAGTCTGGCTGCCACACCAGATAAGAGAGGGGGACCAGCTGGCGGTGGTTTATGGAAGGCCAGCATGCCATCCCTGACATGAATGTGACAATTGTCATTCAAGAGCTGACCACTCTGTCACAGGATCCACCAGGCACAATGACGATCCTCTGGACCTTGTCTAGGCGGAAAGGCAGGTAGGTAGTCTTGGAGACGGGGTGATTGACAGGTAGGCAGACAGTGAGGAGGAAAAACAAGTTGTGTAGGAGGAAAAAAAAGAGAGAGAGTGAGAGATATAATATATTAACTAGAGAGAGAGAGAAAGAGAGAGCGAGAGAGTAGGAAAAGAAAGAAAGAAAGAGCGAGAGAGAGAAAATTTGTTAAAATTAGATAGAAACAGAGGGAGAAAGACCCCCATGAACACACGCAGACTGACAGCCCATCAAGCATGCAATAGGCTGACAGGCAGACGGACAGACTCGGATAAAAAAAGAGCAACAGACTTTCAGACAGGCAAAAACAAATACGTAGTTGAAAGGTGGCTTCCTGAGTTAACACTCAGCCCTATCTATAGATCTATCTCTCCTTTTTAGTCGGTGATGCCGCGGGTGCGAAGCGTACACCCCACAGCCGGCAGAGTGTTGTAGTATGAATCACTTCCTGGCAGCCTGCTCACCCAGGAAAGCCGGGATGGCGAGTAAATAATTTAAACTAAATTAACGCCAAGATGAGGTGAGGGCATGTTTTGAACTTGCAAATTACCATACGTGTATTTTTTTATTTTTTTATTTTTTAACGTAAGAGGTCCACTCTCTAAAAGGGAAACCAGCTGCTACGATGATTGGGTTGAAAGAGAAAAAAATAAATAAATGCATATGTTTAAAGAATAAATTACCCGTCGGTGTATTAGCTGAAGTTTGCTTTTCTCATGTTCATCTGGGGAATTCAAGAACAAACTGAGAATCTGCTGAACCGAGCCAAAGGGATTAGGATGGACATGCATTCCAGAGAGAAGTGGCATCAATAACATCCAGCCCCCTCAGGCTGTGTAGCAGCTTGTCATTTCAGCATGTCAGTTATATAGCAAGCAGCATGTTCTCACTTAAAGAGAAACTTCTGACAAGTACTGTATCAAGCTTCCAGTCATTTCAAGCACTTCTTCACATAATTTGGGGCCGGCCTACGTTGCCAGGCCAGAACATTAAGAGAAGTTAATAAGTTGAAAAACAATACTAATCAGCTTGTTGGCAAAACAAACAAAAAAAATTAATCCTGGAACCAACCCACACAATAGGTTCAGGATGTGATCAAAAAAGTAACTACCTCCTTATGTGACTTGTACAGGAGGAGCCTCTGGTATTAACCACCAAAATAAAATGCTATATGGCAGAATAACTTACATCGGATGCATGTCCATACGCACAGTGTATATAAACAGGCCTTATCAGAAATAGAGTCAGTTTATATTTTGGTCAGAGAAGTCAGCAGTGTAAAAACATGTTTGCACTGCAGTCACACTGTGAGTAGGGCATGAATGCTAAGCCTTAGGCAGCATCAGCTAATTATTAAAGATCCCACTGCTTTTCTAGGAAAAACACAACCTTAAGAGCTAGGATTGGCCAACCAGGCGTCCATGCTCGTGTTGATTGATTAGCAGTGAAGCTTAAGTTTTCACCTTAACGGTGAGGTTAAGGTCAAGAATAAGATTAGGGATAGGCATAAAAAAACAGTAAGGTCAAAATTAGGGATCCAAATTCAATCCAAATCGCCTGCACATGCATTCGAACAAGTGAGCATGGACCCCTGGCCAATCCTAGCACTTGAGGACGTGTCTTTCCTAGAAAAGCAGTGGGGATCCAATAATAGCCTGGTAGCACCAGCTAAATTGCTCCAGTGGGACTGTCCCTGTAATCTCATTGTATGTCGCCCTGGATCAAAGTGTCTGCTAAATGACAGAAATGAAATGATTTGGTTAAAGAGAGTGTAAAAGCTTTAGCCTTTCTTAGACTTGTTGTGGAAAACAGGCTACTGAACTGTCCTCAATGTTGCTGCTCTGTTCAACGTATCCTTCCTCAGGATAGCACAGCAAACACTGTGTATAGTGAGTGCTTTCACACAAACATTAAGTTCGATTTTGTTTCTGCCAATGGGAACTTAATTCCGTCAGGATGATTATAATAAGGGAATCCTTGCATGGCTGAATTGTAATTTGCCATCCCCAATGCGGTGGGAATGTGGCAATTTAGAACAGCACAATACTTGTCATTATCGTTGTAATACAGTGTCAAGAAAGGAAGCATAGTATTCAGACGATTTGATTTTGAAATTGGAGATTCTCCACACGTCACATCAAAGCCACGCTCATACAAAATGTACATTTGAAGCGTGTCAGAATGTATATGTTTGGACACAAATAGTAGAGCTGGTGAGTAGCGTATCTGACCCCGTGTTGAGGCGTCATCTTGACTCTCCCCAATCAGAGAACATGTGTCGACAGATATTTCAATGCATGTAAAGCCACTCCAAAGTCTTTACCCTGCAGCGATCAGACACTTCCCTATGATAATGCTGCATGCAAATGTCTTTGCTACGCATCATTACGTGAGACAAGGTCATCGTGTTTTTCAGCCCTGATTAGACCGAAGCATCGCCATCTGACCCCTTAGAGCATCTCCATATAAAAACGCCCAAAAAAAATAGAGTTTCTGTGTTGGTGTTTTTTCTCCTCCGTCGTTGCCGTGCTGTACAGTATGCTGCGTAGCAAAGACAAAGATCTAACCAGCAGACTGTGAAATTAACTCATTTAGTCAAATTGTGAATTAATTGGGTGTGGCTCAGGAATATCATGCCCAGAAAATTATTCTCTCTGTCTTCCTCTCTCTCTCTCTCTCTCTCTCTCTCTCTCTCTCTCTCTCTCTCTCACACACACTTTTCTGTCCTTTCGATTACAGCAGAGACTGTGACGACTTAACGATAAATTCTACTTTGGATATGTCAGTGGAGTGGAATCACTGCTCCTTTATAATTGCGGCCATTTTTAAGATGCCTCAGTGGACACACCACACTGGTTTTTAAAATGATGTGGAAAACAACTGTTTGTTTAAAGGCTTTGTCCCAGTCATAATAGCTTCACCACATTTTTCACATAATAGTCAACGTTTTGTTCAAGCTCTAAGAACCGCTTAATATAATTTGCTGTGGAAATTTATATTTCTGATTTGAGACAATTATAACTTTATCTCATTAAATATTTTGTTAAGGAACTCCGGTTGGTTTGTTCATTATTCTCATTGCGAAAAAAACGCAACTGTCACAGCATCTCAAAAACACTAGAAATATCTGAATACCAAAACACTGTAATTAATGAAGGAGAGAATGTGTCAATATGTTCTCTATCTGCCTTGTCATCAGATCTTATCATATAATTATGTAAGCTGTAAAATGCAGATTTGGGGTTTAGTGAAAAATAAAGGGTCTGGAATGTGTCATATTTCACTATGAGAAGATTTTATATATTTATTTCATACAAGCGTAAGTAATGAATGGATATGTCTATCATTGTGATATTTTGAGGTTTTCTGTTCGTCCAAAATAGGTTTTCTAGAGGGACACAGTTGGTTATGTTTGAGATATGAAGCCACTGCTTTGACCTTTTTTCCCACAGATGTCAGCGTAAATCAAAAAAAAAAAAAAGAAGTAAAATAATAACAACACAGAAACATATTTTGAGTGAATGCACAAATCCATGTCAGGCAGTGTCTGGGGATATCTAGACGAGGATGAATCAGGGGGAACAGTGAGAGTAGGGTGCCTGACAACAGGGCACCATCTGCCTCAGACCAATCCCAATGGCTCTATTTTAAGATCCAACAGGAAGTGGGATACAACTGGCATCTAGTCCTGTTTTCTAGGAATTGACAGGAAATAAAAATAAAAAGGTGGTGGTGGTGGTGGTGGGGTGGGTGCATAACAGGCTTGTCAAAAAAATGGCTTGCCTTGGGCTACATCCTCAATTATTCGAGCTGTCAAGTATCCACAGTACACTACCATGTCCAGTTTGTGTGTGTATCAGTGAACTTACTGCTAGGAATCGTCAAACATAGCAAACTTTTTGAAAATAAATAAGAGAGGCGTCTCTTTCAGACACAGCTGTTGACCTTTGGAATGTCACACATATAAACTTGTCAGAAAGTCTTCAAATCTCATCCCATCACACATAAAGTAGATCCCATTTGAATAATACTATATATAAAATATACTTTGGACTGGTATATATGTATATATATATATATATATATATATATATATATACGTGGTACCAGTCAAAAGTTTGGTCACACTTTCCCATTCACTTTAGCGAGAAAGTGAGTCCGTATATATAATATGTATACAACTATGTTAAATGCACCATGTTCTCTCTTGTTGTATTTTTTGTATTTCCTGATTGTCAAGGTGCTATTTGAATTGGCGGTTCCAGTGTATGAGGGCCACCCACACCGGGGTGAAGCCGGCCCGAAGCTAACAAGATGGCTCTGTCATGAGGGAGGCGAGTGGACTAATCAGACAGACCTGCCTGTCGACCTTCACTAGCACTTGGAAGACCAGCATTGATCCGGCTCGTGTTGTCGTTGTCGTCGTCGACCCCCTCCCCCGCCCCCCTCTCTCTCCTAGTTCCGAGGTCAAGCCCTGCTCCTGTTTCAAACCCACTGCTGACAGTTATACAACTAGCGCGCGGCACTCAGAGGCCATGTCAAATGTCACCCCCACAGCCCCGGGTTTATTAGGCTTATAAATCGTTAGCTCATGTAAGTGCCACGACTGCCTCCCGTTGGCACTCTCTGTACTTGCTTATTGCAGTGATATCAAAAAAATAACTAAAACACGACACAGAAAAAAAGACTTTCAATAAATCCTCACCCGTATGTAAACAGAATAAATTATTCAAGATAAATAACGAGACTTATCAACTTTTGGAAACCTTACGAGATATTGACTTTCTAATAACGCCGATTCGGTTCAACGCTGGCTGAAAGTATATTGACCTTGGCGTCCTCGTTGAGTAGACAGGCGGGGTATCAAGGTTCGTTATGTGTCCAGTATCACCGAGGAAGTGGCTCTGTCTGTCTTTATCCGCCTGTCCTCTGAAGAGATCAGTGGTTTTGTCGACGTGAGCAGGGCTCCTTTGAGTAGATGCTTCTTAAAAGCGCCTCTAACATGGCAAGTTACGAGTAAAAAATAATGACGAGGAGACGGAGGAAGAAACCGAGGAGGAGGAGGAAGAGGAGGAGGAGGAGGAGAAGGTCGGACCTATCTCTCGTAACCTCCAGGGTAGAGGCGGCTTCAATGCGACATGAGGGCCAATTTAATGAGCAGAGAGCGGCTCTCTCTAGCAGCTCGCCAGCTGCCTCTTCAAAGCACCAACGCTGGCTGGCTGTAGCTGTCACTCTGGGATGGCAGAGGTGGAAGAATTCCGGTTTCTCTCCCCCGCCATTATCGCCCGTGGGTGCCTGGGAGCTGCCAAAGATGGTGACACCAGGTGTTCTGGAGGACTCCTGTCACAAACCAAAAGGGCCGGCCCGGCCGCGCTCCAAAGAGGGGTGCTGGTGGGGGGGTGGGGGCTGTGCTCCCCCTCCCCTAACCCACCCTGCCACAAGGCTCCATTGAAAAACACACAGCAGTGGGAGAGAGTGGTCGATTTGATTTAGCATTCCAATTAGGTTTCTCTAATTGTTGTTGTATTCCGTTAGTAAATGATTTAACCCAATGGTTCCTTTTATGATAACAAAGCCCGTCACATTACTTTTGTTATTTTTCTTAATCACTTGTTGTCCCCACTCAAGAAATCAGTTGGATAGAACAATCCTTGTTTCGACACCAAAACATATCACACACTGGTGTTAAATATTAAAATTAAATTACCCCTAGTGGACTTTACATGTAATTGCATGGGGAAACATCCACAAACCACAGTGGTAGGACACACACACACACACTCACGTTACAGTCCTGTCCAGAACTTCAGGGAGGGAGCTGCCACCTTGCCGTCTAATGAAAGTGGGGAGGAGTAAGTGTTGTGTTATGACCTCCAGAGAGAGTGCCGCACGGCCACCCTCCCTGTCACGCCCGTTATCTTACACCAAAGGTCCCTCTCAAAGACAACGCGTGACGTCTCTCTTTCCCGCCTCCTCTCTCTTTCTTTCTCTCTTTCCCTTTTTTTGCATTTTCTCTCCCTCTCTCTCTCTTTCTCCCTCTCTCTCTCTCTCGCTCTCTCCATTCTCTCCCCTGTTCCATTGGGATGACATTGCCATCCCTCTTGTAAGAGTGCCAGTGATCTGTGTGGCTGCAGGGCCTAAAAATAGCTGCCCTGAGCTAGGAAAGAGAGAGAGAGAGGGGTGGGGTTGGGGGGTTGGGGGGGATCGTGGGGACAGGGAGGGGGCCGCAGTGACGCGTCTTCCTGCCAGCAACCTGATCCATGTGGGTCTACAGCTCTGGCAAACTCACCAGTCTCGAGCCATCCCCTAAACACAAAGACACACAAACATACAGACACACACAAGCGCGCACGCTCCGCAGAGCCTATAACTCAAAGCTGTCCGAGACCTGACCATGGCCTGTGTTTCTATATCCACAGAAGTGCACCACTTGGAATGCGTCTGCCAAGACATTGCTTTAAGTTCTTTAGGTTGTAAGCTTGAGTGGTGCATGCAGGAGTCAAGTGGATGATACAGATAGCCCTCATTTGAAAGCTGCCATTCGGTTATTTGTTTCAGGGATTTCGGGCACGCGGGCAGCCGTTTGGAAGCATGATGGAGGACGACGATTCAAGATTGATGTTGTTCTGCAGATGAGGTTGAGCCCTTACACTTTAACCATCAGGGGGTTGGGAGGGGGGGGGGGGGTACGGGGCTGACACGGCAGACAATTGTCTGTTAAGCAAATGCCATTGGCAGGGTATTCCTTTCTTGTTACGGTCTCAGGTTTCAAGACACAAGTAATTTCCTGGATCGACGAATAGCATTGATTTGAGGTGCATTGAAGTCACCATTCAATTGCGTTTCTAGCAGAATGCAATCAAGCATCCCTGGCACTATTGATTAAAAAAAAAGAAAAAAGTAGGATAAATCCTTTTGGAAATCTTATCAGGTACTCATGCCTAAATCCTATTTGTTTCTCTTCCTTGCTCTACATTATATTTTGCATTTAGAGAGCCTTTGGATGAGAAGTACTGCGGTCGTAAGATCATAAAATAAGTCAGCAAATGAAATTTACCAGGACAAAGATTCTTGAATCTTACAAGGAGGGTTGGGCAATTGATATGTATATTAGTTTGTGTATATCCCATGAAAGGCATATATTCAACACATACTGCCACGGTAGAGCTGAAGGTATGGTCTCAAGTGATGCTGAGACTCTTCCTTATTCTACGAGGGAAATTGAAGAATCGGATTCCACTCTCCAGAGCCTCCTATGCTTGGTTTCAATGCAAAGACTCAATGTTGCTAAAAAAGATAGCATTTTGTGCAATGGTTTAGGAAATGGAGTTTGCCAGACAACCTGAGCAGTGTGTGTGTGTCCACGTGTGTGTGCGTGCATGTGTGTGCGTGTGTATGCTCACGTTGGGGAGTTTATTTCCGTTATCGCTGCACATTGAAAAAAATACCTAAAGTTTGTAAAAGTTATTTGTCTCACTGCGTCCTTATGCCTCTGACCCCTCCAAGCGAGATGCATTGAAAACTGAACTGATGGCTTATAGAGTGGATGGAGGAAAACAGCAATATCCTGCCACTACATGACAAAATAGACTGCTCACTGGAGAGCAAAATGAGGCATGAGCCTTTTACCACGTTATGGGATTACTTCATTTGCTTTTTCATGCTCAGCGTATAGTGAGCAAAAGTCTTTTGTCATCCCCACAACTTTCCCCCCCCAAAAAACTTCGCTTTTAGTCATTCTATCACCCAGCCATGATCTCGATCACTTGTCGTCGTAAAACAACGACTCGGGCACTTAACATGTCATCCTCCCCATTGTCCCCGTACCTGTCCATCTTACCAAAGGTCAAAGGTTAGGCCCTGCAATGTCCTTGGAGGATTACCGCCTAATGGCTCTGTCAACAATAGCCTGGGCAGGAACATGACCCATCGTGATGAATGGCCAGCTTGTCAGTGGGGGAGTGAGAGAGCGAGGTAGAGAGAGAGAGAGAGAGAGAGAGGGAAAGGGAGAGAGAGAGAGGCAGGGAGGGCAAGAGAGAGAGGGGGGAGCAGAGCAAGAGAGAGGCAGAGAGAGAGAGAAAGAGAGAGAGAGATTGGACATGCATGCGGAAGTAGTCGCACCACCACAGATTCCTACTGTCAGTCACTAGCATGTGGTCAGTGGTGAGGAACAGACAGATGCTGCTGTTATGATCTGATGGTGCCTCTGCTATGAGGGCCTTCTAATTCATAGTATTTCCATGGTTAGCTCAGCCTCAACTGGTTGAAACAAAAATCAAAAACCTATATGTTTTACAGAAGTAAAAAAATATATACAGGTATGCATATCTGCATTCATAGTGTTTTGCGACACTGCATACTATGGTTATGCTAACTGTAGTATGTCTGTCAACTCTGGATAAGATGCAAGGTATATATGGCCGTTTTACTTTTTTTTTTTTATTTTTTTTATTTATTGTCTTATGTTATGTATTTGTGAAATTTGGGCTGTATATTGCCTCAGCATGAATTTAAAATGATTTGAAAAGAAGTTTACAATGTTCTGGCCTATGGACTCAAAATAAAATGTGTGACAGACCAATTTACATGCACACTGACACACACGCACACACACACACATACATATATGTATGACGTACATGTATGTATAATATATATATACATTTATATATATTTAGCATTATATAAGTATATGTCTGTATATACATGTCTATATATACATACATGTACGTCATTGCACACTTGACAACCAATGAGAAAGCACCATCAACCCCTCTATCTCTCATTTGGATTCGATGCAATGCAAGCAGGCACTCGGAGAACAAGTGGAGACCAAACAATCAATGCTCTTAAGGGCGTCTGGGCCCCATTGTTATCGAGTGTAAAGCCAACACATATTTCATCGCAACAAGCCTAGAACCCCCCACCCCTCCCCTCACTCACCCCCAGAGGCCGGGCTCCAGGTGTAGTGGGCTTGAAGATTAGAATCCCTTCCTGGCTGAAGGCAGGGTGCCCTCTCCTGCCAGGGACTGAAACTAATCAGCCCGCACCACAGGGGTGTCTGGGTGGAGGGGGTTGCAATATGAAGGGGGGAGGGGGCAGCAGGCACTGGGCCTCGAGTCACGGACAGAGCCGAAGCTCGGGATTTGGGATGAGTGCTCCAAGCGAGAGTGTGGCCGGAGAATGGGATGTTTGCCTAACGGACAGGCTTGGGATGCATGGCCTGTTGACGATCGTCTGAACCCCCCCCACCCCCCAAAAAAATAGGACTAGATTATATATTGATAGTAAGGGTTGCTCGTTCTGTGGGGGGCACAGGGGAGGGCTGAGATAGAGGATTAGTTGGTAGGTGCTGATGTGCCTATGTAGCATGAAACAATACTTGTAGCAATAAAATCACTATTACATTTTACACGTCACTCTCTTTCCCTGCCCCGGTAGAAAGGCCACAACAAATATGAAAGTACCTTGAACGACTGAACTCATGGTTGAGTTCAAAACTTAAGCGTATTGGAACATAAAGCAAATGAGAACTTCCTGGCTGTTCCTTTCTTATGGTTTTTAGTAGAAATGGAAGTGCTTGCAATCTATTGCAGAGGTGCAATTAATATATGCAACATTCAGTACTTACCTCAATTTGGAGAAATGATGTCTTTACTGCTGATTACATTTCCAACTTGGGCATAAACCATATATTCAAACGCACGGAGGAAAACTGAGTTATGTCTGGAAGTATAAGGAAATGGTGTGTGTCACTGTAAGAACTCTCACTGAAACCAAGAAACTGAAGCTAATAGAAATGGTTTCTCATTTGATTGACAAGGATGGGACTCTATTGATGTGGCTTTTTCGGATGTGGCTGTTTGAACTGACGTGGCAGCATTCAACATATTTAGCTAGTTAGCACCCCTGCCAAAGCTGAGAATATCTTTAATTTGTAAGAACTAATCAACCTGCGTCTAAAAACATCTATATTCACTCATTCGCAACTGCTGATCAGACTGACGCAAACAAAGATAACAAAGATGAAAAACATTGTCTATCTATGATGGGGAATAAAACAATGACAGTTTGGACCAAACGTTGTACGACAGTTAAGGGTAGGAGAAGGGCAATGCAAACAGTGTCTGATGAGTCTCGTGAGCTGAAAGACAAAGTCAAACAGTTACTACACATACCAGGAAACAGCAGTGAACTACAGTTCATAGTAACCAAACTGGATTCCTCTCTCTGTCCTCTCTGTGTAAATGCATGTTCAGCGCCACTCAAACATTCCAGTGGGTGAACATGACGTTATGCCAAGTGACATGGTAAGAGGGACGACCCTCAGGGCCGCGATGCTTTTAGTAGCCTCGACCTCCCAGCGCACACACACACACACACACACACACACACACACATTACAATCATAAACCCTGCTCTCAATGATTTGCTCAGGTAAGAGCTTTTTTTTCTGCACACACACTAACAACATCCCATCAATTTTGCACAGGGGTTGGCTTCCCGACCTTTGCTAGAAAACATCCAGCACCAATGTTGAATGGTCACTAAAGTGATGCGTGGACACCTGAATGACATGCCATGGAAATGTGGGCACAAGTCACCTTCAGGTTTAACTTTAGGTCTGTAAGGTCAGGAGAGAAATGCTGACTTTCTGACTACAATTGTGTTTGCCACTGCATGTCACCAGAAGTAAATACATTTTGATTTTCGGTTGAATTACAGTAAAGCTATAAAACAAGTGAATTCAACCTTGAGTCACTATAAGAAGAGATGGCTGGATAACATTCTTTTTTCATGGTTAACTTTCAATGAGGTTTTCTTATCTACTCTAATCAAACACTTTCGGCCTATCAGAAAAAAACTATACTTTCACCCCTGAGTGTGCTTAGTTTATATTATCATAAAACCTTTCAAAAAGAATGCGCAGTTTGTAGTAGGAACTAAATATTTATATCTGTGTTTTGTTTTGTAGAAATGTGTTTTTGTATTGTTGTACGCCGTGGATGGAATGAACGCAAGTGACTGCTTTCAAATCGGTTTTCTCCATGAGAGATAACAACAATAAACACTAAGGACTAAAGTCTATGATAGTAATTGCGAACTAAAACCATTTATAGTGTGAGAGGTTGTCACTGTACTGACTTCTTCTTCACTCTGGTCTGCGGAGACACTTTGTCACACTTTATCCTTCCTCACTGTGCTCTCTGTGGACACAGTCTCGTGAGACCGAGAAGGTAGTACGCTAAACAAAACAAAAAAAACTTCAAGAAATCAAACCGTGTGTAATTTATATTCATGAGCCAGTTGTCACCATTGTAAAAAAAAACAACCTTTCATCCGTTTGCATTTTAGATTTGGGAAATATCCGGGCTTATCTCTTGATCTCTTCGGCTCAATGGTAAAAGTCTCAGAGCGAATGCAGTCACAGTGAATTTAAACAGAATGGTTTGACCTCCCCAGAGGAAAGTGTCTCCCAATAGTTTGCATGATATCTGCCTGGCTAAGAGGTGTGACAACTAAGCGAATGGGCACTCCTGATTGGCATTCCCCTCTTGTTGTCCATCATCCGAGCCAGTTGCCTCTTTTTGACTTGCCCGATTGTTTACCTTCTCTTTTTTTGATGCCTGCTTTGCCCAGGGCAGTAGTCTCTCTGGTGATTTAAATGTTATTATACTTAGCTGAGACCTTCTATGCAAAACTGATAAACTTCTCAGTATGCAAATGTCAACCAATTAAGGCTGCTACACAGCCTGGAGACTTAGCATTTGCAAGCTCACATGGTGGCCATGCTATAATTCTCTACTCTGCTTTACGCTGTGCAATCCATACAAAAAAATTATCTAGTCAAATGTTTTAAAGTGCATATAATTGGATCAATGAGGCTCTGTCTTATAGTCAGGAGATTCTTAAGTATCCCACTTGCTGGCACCCTGGCCATTGCGCTAATTAGCTGAGTAAACATGAGAATACTGATACATATCTTCAATAACATCTCATGATGTACCCCCTATAGAATATTTAAATGAAGTCAATGTACTTTGGGCTGAATTTGATCCAATGTAAAGACACTAACATCTCTATTCATACTTTCATTGTGGTTTTGCTTTTAGTTAGGAAGGTCAACAGGGTACAATCAGCGTTTTCAGTCTCCCCATTGGGTGCTATTCTCATTACCTACCATTCCCTACGATCTTGGACATTGTTACGAACCCCGCTGGTGGAATGAGCATAGGATTCGTGACAACGTGCTGTTAATGTGCTTATTGTTAACGATAATTAGTGAAGCAGTAGAGGTTGGGATACATTTACAAAAAAAGGGTTTATTTCCAATTTCACCAGAGTCAAAGGGATTACAAACGGTGCCAAATCAAAGTAATAAATAAAACAGGGCTAACTGCCTAACAAAACTTCCAACAATAAATACAGAGGGTGGCATGCGTTGCTAAACTACTGGGAGTAATACAGGGGAGTTACCTACATGGTGTACAATGTATACCCCGGGGTATCTTAATTGTCCCCTTGCTCCAGAAAGAAGACCCAAAAATGGTAAACGTAACTCTGCACAGTGGGCAGGAAAAAGAGAACTAAGGGGTGTGTAATAACAAAAGCCGCCGGCAAACACTGGGCACGGACGGGTTACATGGGAAACTTAAATACGCTGCCACGTGGTGGACTAACAGAACACACACAACGAGAGCGAAGTGGAACGGTGGAATAACGGGGGTCAACGTACAAACAGTAATACACAGGGGTTGACAACTAACGAACACCAAACACTAAACAAGCTCTCACAATGGGTTTGACTGACGACACAAGTATACAGACTGACAGGGTAATTGCATATGTAGCAGGGTTTGGTCTCATCAACAGCTTGATCGCTCTGAGCTGCTCTCCCGAACGGAATCAGAGGTGGAGTTTTGTCGCTGACCTCCGATTGCTGACCTCTGATTGGCTGGGTGGTGATTGATGATTGAATGAGGAATTGACAGCAGCAGGTCCTGAATGTGAAGTGATAGTGAGAGGGGAGATAGAGGGAATAAGTAAACAGTACAAGGACACACCACAGTGTCTGTAACAGACATGAGTCGACTAAAAAACTAGACTGTTTTGAAAATGTGATGTTGAACAGAACATGTATCTAAAAACATCCATCCATCCATCCATCCATTTTACGCTGCTTATCCGGGGCCGGGTCGCGGTGGCAGCAGGCTAAGAAGGGTAGTCCAGACGTCCCTATCCCCAGCAACGCTTTCCAGCGCCTCCTGGAGGATGCCGAGGCGTTCCCAGGCCAGATGAGATATATAATCTCTCCAGCCTGTTCTGGGTCTACCCCGGGGTCTCCTACCAGTAGGGCGTGCCTGGAAAACCTCCAACGGGAGGCATCCTAATCAGATACCCGAACCACCTCATCTGGCTCCTTTCGACGCGAAAGAGCAGCGGCTCTACTCCGAGCTCCCTCCGGATGACCGAGCTCTTTACCCTATCCCTAAGGCTGAGCCCAGCCACCCT
>JAVQIZ010001667.1:0-12456 GCA_036023535.2 Galaxias brevipinnis
CGAGCCCCCCCCCCCCCACCCCCCCCCCCCCCCCCCCCCCGCCCCCGTGGCGGGGCTCGCGGGCCGCGGGGGGGCCCCGGCCGCGGCGGCCGCCCGCCCCCCGCGCCCGCCCCCCCCCACCAGCTGAGGGGACTGTCAATTACAAAGAATTAAGAAACAAGACAGAGAAAAAAACGGTTTGTCTCTTCTTGGCAGATCTGATGTTTGAGGAAGTAAGGTATTGCTAGAAGAATTGTATCCAAAACCTCTTTCTTATTTTGCAATGGCAGAGGCATAACGTTTTGATTGTTGAGTGACAGATGTTTTAGAGTAATTGCAGGGGAAGGAAATGGAATCAATACCTGCTTCCGCTCCCCAAAGGCGAGAAAACAAGTAGCCTATTGGAAAAATAATGGAACTATAGAATTCCACTGGTTTCAGGAGGCCACCTTTTTACTTTTCTCATTTCCTATGGCCGAGTGCACTACGAACATGAAACACTGGATTGCATTTTGCAAACAGAAAGTTAGGAAACCTTTCTGTAACATATCCAAAAGAAAGGCCATTTGTCTTGTCAGTATTATTTTAATGAGGAACAATTAATAAGGCTTTGAAACAGACTGGACAACCCCCATAGTGGCATCAGTCTCCATGGCACTGTTGCCATGCAGGGTAAATAACAAAAATGCAAGCAAGCTATAAGAGGAGATCTCCACATAAAGTGACACAATGAATAAACATAAGTAGATAAAATACAGTAAGCTAACTTAATTCAAACCCACACAGTCCTCACACCACACGTCTAGGGTGATAACAGGAAGACGTGAGGCTAACTGTCATGTCTTTGTGTTCAGGCTAACTTTCCAACGTTTGTTTCCAACATGCGTAGTGGTCTAATCTAATCTCTTCCACTCCCTTATGTGGAAATGGGAGCACTCAGAGTGATGATCATAATGGGTGAGCACACGCCTGGGACGCCTGCCTAATCGAGCATATGCCTGGTTCTGCAGCGCTAGACCTTCACCACTGCACTGAGCCTATTAGATTACTCAACTAATCCTGTCTCTTCAGGTTACGCCAACTTCATTGAATAATCAATTGTAGCCTCACTCCCCGGGGGGCAATGATTCACTCAGCCAACAGTTTTACCTTGTAAATGGTCCCTCTTTGCAGGCTTGTGATAGGGAACAACTAAGCTAAAACATTTAGCCCACTTCTCAACCCAAGCAGTGGCCCTCACAACAAAGAAGGCACATTGAACAGAATGCCAGGAGGGAGGGGATCTCTCAAGAGTGGTGGGCAAGCGCAGGAATAATTCAGTTCAATTAAAGAGGTCAAACTAAGTTCAAGGTTCCTTAAGCCAGAGGTCATACACTTTCAGATGAAAGTGATTATTTCAGTAAAGTTCTGTTGATTGTGAATTAGCTTGGCATTCAGTGAGTTGGTGTAAGAACATTTCAACTTTGACACTATACAGATAGCAGGTAGCAGAATGAGTTGACACAAATAAGGGGGGGGGGGGCAAGTGATAAGTATGGAGAGAATAACAGACAGCGAGATAAAACATGAAATAATACAACCGTTAGCTGCCTATTGTGTAAAAGTAGCAACCAGTTGGATGGAAACCGCTTGTGTAGTAGCAAAGACCTAACAGCATGCACTTAGTCAGAGGCTTTAGCTCCAACGCTGGGAAAAGCAACTGATAAAGGGCTGATAAGAGAGAATAGGCCGAGGGGCAGCCATCTTGTTCCTGACACTCTTCCTGTAGGAGAGAGCCAGATGCTGACCTCTTCACACCTTCAGGGAGCATGCTTTAAATCAAACCAAATGGAATGTTTCCGCTTTAGCCACTTATCCTCTATTTCCATCCCAAACCATCTGAAAGCATAACACATATCAAAAATGGTAGCCTACGTAGGCAAGAAAAACATCTAATTCAGGAAATGTTTTACCCAGGAGGAAGATTAAACCTGGACAAAATAGATGTCTATACTTAGACATTTGTCCAAGATACTGTATGATCCTTCTTCAAACTGGTGGAATATTTGTGGTGGGTTTGTACATGTGGGAAGGGGGAGGGGGGCTGATTTAAATTCCTTATGTGTCAGCTAATGCAGTGTGAAGAAGTACTGAACTGATTTTGATAGTCATAAGGAGTACAAACATTTAAAAGGGAAATTAAAACCACTGCTCACAAATTAAGAGTCATTAAAATTATCAGAACTATGAGCTATTAAAACATCTTGCTTTTTGGCTTGGTGCAACTTCAGGGGTTGCAAGTTGTCACACAGGGTGCGTTGCAGAAACATGGCCTGCAGTCTCCCATTGTGAGTCCAAGACTTTTTTCCAATTGTCCTTCAGTCTGGCCACTCTCTCTATTCTCATTCTTATGCCATCTAGACATCTTCAGAGACTTTGCACCTTTGCACAAGCCTCATAAGTGTTCGCTGGCCATTAATGAAGTCATAGCTGACTGAGAGGTGTGGAGAGGATGCTTCTTACTCACTGATGGGAAAGGGCCTCCCCTTCCCAACCAGTACGGCGCTGCTAGCACTAACCTTTAACATGATGGAATAATATTAAATGGACTTTTGATACAATGCCATGAACTTTAGATAGTGCTTTCATAGATATATTACATCCACACACAGATAGTTTGGAAAAATCGAGAGGGTTGTTAGGAACTGATTGCATTGCCAACTAAAACTGCAACAAAATAATACAAATTATTTAGAAATTAATTAATGTAATTGTCAGCCGTAAATATTCCTATTAGGTACGTACTCTTTACACCAAGGCTGACTGAAATGTCACACATTCTTGGCTGGAAGTAGATAAGGCATAGGCTATGTGGAATTCAGTGTATTTGAATAGTTTGCTAGTATCATACCTTCTGAATGATTCAACAAAGTCAAAAATGGCAGTATCCTTAAAGTGCATCTCTCCTAAAAACATTCTGTCAGTCCATCGGTCTATGTATTAACTATTCAATTGTATTACGCAATAATTTACACGCTTTACTTGTTTTGTATCTATTGTAAGAGCTTGCATCGGTCAATGTAAACTTAAAAGTAACAACTTAAAATGAAAAGAGTTTGAAGTAAAAAAAACTATAGAATTAAGGCAACAATGGCTTGTACGTCAGAGGTGAAGCTAGTTCTTAGATGTAGGTACCGACAACTCCCCATACAGAACTTCAAGCTAATCTGAACAGCCCTTCAAGGACTCACTCCCCAACCCCCCTTTTTCTAGCCTGAATGTCTAATAAGGCATGCAGATAATGGAAACGCCAGTCTTCACCACAGCCTTCTGAATTCAACTGAAAAGGCTGTGTATAAAGTCATCGCTGTCATTCACATCAAAGGCTCCCATAAGCTGCCAGGCACCACTAACTACAATACACTGGCTTCTGGCAATCTGCCAGTGATGGATTGAGGCTCGACTCTGCTATTGAAAGGCGCGTCTCCACCACTAGAAAGACCCACTGTGTCTAGGGGTTGTAGGGGTCAAACCCAGCAGGATGTGACAACACACCACCAAGTAGGAGGAGTTAACATCTGGAACGGTTGGGGGTGGGGTGTGTGCAGTCTGGCATGGTTCTCTGCCTGTAAACAAAGTTAGGACTGAACTAAAGAGCTAGCTATGCAACACCTCTCCTTGTGGGTGTGCAATTTAAATATATGGTAATAGTAGTGTGTATAGACTATTAAACTACACAAAACAGTCACTGTTGCCCTTAAGTTGAGGAAATACTTTAATTGGGGCCAATCTAATATAGTCAGTTTCTCTTACATGTTACCTGGGCAGGCTCTTCTGATACTGCTCTGTGCTCTGCTCATTGTTATCGCCCTCAGGCAGATTTCACCCTTTCACCTCTTGCTAAAATAGATCAGTGATTTTGATGGGCCAGAATGGTATCGGTGGGAACGAAGGCCTACTTCAGTCAGTGACACCGAGAAGGATGGGTGTGCCTCTGGGTTTCCAATTTTGTCCTGGGGTTTTTCCAAATAGACTATTCCCATTAAGTAACAAGATTGGCTTTCAAGCCAGTGTGTTCAAATTACACGTGCTGGTTGGAGTACGAACATGACTGTGTTAGAACATCAGCTACAGTAAAATAGACTGTAGGAATGTATGTGGTAAAATAGTTATTTTTTAATACAGTATAAGCCTACGAGCACTTGCCAGAATATCAGCCAGGACGACTACTTTTATACATCAAAGAGCTCCACACATTTCTTTAATATCTGGAACTGAAACTTTACAAGCCTTTCCAAAAGAAATATCAGTTAGTGTACCACCATTAAGCCAGCTGCTTCAAATTGATCCATGTATTGGCCAGAACATAAGTCTTGCGATGTCAGTCTATCTCCGCCCTTCATTGGACATAACCTCCATTTGTGAAATTGAGTATGTTAGAAAATACAAAAAGTAGGTGCACCACACACTTTGTCAAACATGGCACAGGCAATTAGTAACTGAAAGGAGCCCCATCTTATCTCAGCTAGCACATGATGAGATAATGGAAAATAGCCTTAAAATAACTAAGTTTGTTGATCTAAGACATGGCACATCCATGTTAACTTTTGAATATTTTGAACATTAAAAAATAATGTTTCCCTTTAGAAAAACAGTACAGTAGCACCATAGAAGGAGAGTTTAACTTTTAGAGGGGGGTTAAGTAAAATTATGTAAATATGTAAACATTCTGATTTGATTAGGCCTAAAGGAATTAAACGTAATTCATGTACTAAAAAGATCATGTAAACTGTAAGCCTATGTTTTAATATCAGGGTTAGCACCTTTAGGTTTTAAGCAATTACTTCCTAATTCCCGACAACATGTTGCATGTGTGTGGCTGTGCAGGCCTGACTGCCTCTGCTCACGAGTGAGACATCGTGCGGCGCATGCGTGTAGATTTGACCGGCAAGGAACGGAAAAATATAAGATGATCGGCCGGTCACCAATCATGGCCGATCAGTCTAAAAATCAGCTAATTCCGGTTGGCAGCCTATCGATTGGTGCATCTCTATGTTCAATACTAAATCTTCCTGAGCTTCAGTGTTTGTAATTGGTGTTTCTAGCATTTAAGAGACAGGTGAGGTAAAAAATTTAGGTTCCAAAGTGAAGCTTAAAAACGAATAATAAACTACTCTATGTTGCAGACATGGATGTGTGTGGTCAACATGCTATTTTTGATAGTTTAACATTCTTTTTGGTAAATGAGGGACCTAGTTATTACCTCAACAGTGCGGTTTAACTTGGAAATAGTAATACGTGTTTGGCGTGTCTATCAAAGGTGTGATATATATGTCAACTATTTTACATCTAAACCGTTTCCCTCACGAACCTGTGAAAGAGGTTAAATCTGGTTTTGCACTTTCATATAGCCATGATGAAGCGAGGTGCTGATACAAAGCATAATTTATTCTCCGACCAAAACCAAGAAGAAAATTATAATCATCCCTCACTAACTACAGTGGTTAATGGATGGAGACATTAGTTGTTTTGTTAGTGAACATCATTGATCATATTGACACAGTAAAAGCATTACGAGTGTAAAGTGAAAGAAGTCTGTTTCACACAATTTAAACAGATTCAACAGAGAAGGACTGTTTGTAGAATCAACATAACAGTACATCACCACATAATGAACTTGCTCGCAATTGTCCCTTTAGTTTTTATTTCATTCTTTTTTTTTTATCTAAAGCTGAGAAATTAGAACTAATTTGTCATCGGGCAGCCATCACGAGTGTGTGCGTGCATGTCCTCTAGGTTGGCTACATAAGATTGTAGGGGTGGTTTTGGCCTAGTGGGTAGGACCGCTACCTGGAGTAAGGTGCTTTGGATGAAGGCATCTGCTAAATGGCTAATTTATTGAGTGGTGAGCTTTTTGCCAGGTGATGCACTTTAATTCCCACGCACACTCAACATAACAAGCGGCCTACCGTCTGCCCCCTTCATGTAATATTTATTACAAGCACAAATTACCTACAATTAATAACATGACGAAAACCATGCACAATTACGTGACTTACAATAAAATGATGAACTTCAATTTGAAAATAGCCTGAAGAATAGTAAGGAACCTTCAGGCAAAATAAAGAATTCGAACGTAGCCTAAGGCTATGCTGAACAAAATTAACAAATGACTCGAACACAATTCTTGCCGAGCATGCACAAAATGAACAAATCGCTCTCAGAGACTACTCGCTACTCCTGAGTCACTTTAAAGATTCGTTCAAAATGAGCAAATCGCTCTCAGACACTACTCGCTACTCCTGAGTCATTTTAAAGATTCGTTCAAAATGAAAGAATTATTCATGAACGACACATCCCTACTCTATGCTAGTGTGCGTGATCCCCTATACAAACACATGCGCGTTATAGCGCCGACTCTCCACTCAGAAATCTCTCAAAAATCTGTCCAAAATATGTCCAAAAGAAAAAAAAAGTTTTGAAATTGGAAAAGGAATAGTTTGCTTTAGAGAAGGCCAGAACTTTTTTTATTCTTTTTTAATGTGATCTTTTTATTTCGGTTAATTAATTACCCGAAATATTTTGATAGAATATTCAAATAGTAATATGGCCTAAAATGCCCATCCCTAATTGCAATGTAGCATACTTCTACCCGCAGTTTGATCAATGATATGGCTATTCTCTTTTGTGTGTTCTTATGTGTGTTCCAAGGCTTGCCAGTGTAGTAAAGTTCTTCCCACAGTAAGAACAGTGATATGGCTTTTCTCCTGTGTGTGTTCTTATGTGTGTTGTAAGGTTAAACAATGTGTTGAAGTTCTTCCCACAGTCAGAGCAGTGATGTGGCTTTTCTCCTGTATGTATCCGTCTGTGTGTTTTTAGGTGTGACGAATGACTGAAGTTCTTCCCACAGTCAGAGCAGTGATATGGCTTTTCTCCTGTGTGTGTTCTCCTGTGTCTTATAAGGACTGACGATCGAGTGAAGTTCTTCCCACAATCAGAGCAGTGATATGGCTTTTCTCCTGTGTGCATTCTTATGTGTGTTTTAAGGTCTGATGATTGACTGAAGTTCTTCCCACAATCAGAGCAGTGATATGGCTTTTCTCCTGTGTGTGTTCTTATGTGTGCTTTGAGGTTTGATAGTTGAGTGAAGTTCTTCCCACAATAAGAGCAGTGATATGGCTTTTCTCCTCTGTGTGTTCTTATGTGTGCTTTAAGGTTTGACAATAGAGTGAAGTTCTTCCCACATTCAGAGCAGTGATGTGGCTTTTCTCCTGTGTGTGTTCTCATGTGTCCTAAAAGGGCTGACACTTGAGTGAAGTTCTTCCCACAATCAGAGCAGTGATATGGCTTTTCTCCTGTATGTATTCTTATATGTATTTTAAGGTTAGACAATTGAGTGAATTTCTTCCCACAGTCAGAACAGTTGAAGTGTTTTTTCACATTGTGTATTGACTGGTGCCGTTTGAAACTGTAGACACTTGTTAAATGTTTTCCATTTTCAAAACCAAAGTGTAGATGTCCCTTAGCTTGTTCTGTAGTTTCAGTGGTTGTAACACTCCATTTCCCATCAGCCCCCAGCAGTTTCCTGCAGTCCTTTAACAAAATTACTGCCGTCTTCAAAGGTAGAGGAGCAGAGAGGACTGCACTGTTGGGATTTGAAATAAACAGCTGGATTGGTCGAGGTTCAACGTTTTGAAGAGGTGTCAGAATGTTCTTTTCTCCAGGGTCCTAGAAGTCAAAGCAAGTTAATAAAGTACTCAAAAGTTTTTAAATTAATTTTAGATAAAGCATGACTCAAAATGTAAAACTATATTTTTTATTTATATTGAATGGCCATTTATCAAACATGCATAAGCAAATACTTTTAATATCTAATCTCTAACAACTTTTAAAACCAGGCTGACTTTTGAAATTTTTATAATAAGTTTAACGTGCAGATATCTGTTCCCTACTGTCCCTACCCTTGGTTCTTGAGTGTATGTAATATGGCCTAATTTCAGATCAGCAGACCTATGACGCTAACTTAAATGCATTGTCACGTCAAGCTAAATAAAGTGGACAGGGCTGCACTCAGCCTCCCTAATGTTGTGGTCCCCAAAATTAATAAAATCATAAGTAAGGTCCTTATTATACTGTCTTACTGTGTAATACTTTGTTTAGTGATTTTGTCTAATCTGTATAATTTGTAAACCAACTTGGGTATATGCACAACATGTGACATTAAAATATGGACTTGTTCTATGTAGTAATTTTTTCCAGGGTTGTAAAAAAGGAACACGATGCATTTGATATCAACTCACAAGGTATGTGATGTTTATGCAGAGGTTTAAACACTTGCAATTTGCAGTAAGCAAATGTGGACACTTTCTATGAAAGTTTGAGAACTCCAGCTAAAAAATTTAATGAGTTACAGGTATGGCGTTTATTTACTGCCAAAACTCGCGAGCACACAGAATGGTAGAAAACCTTCCTCGCAAGGGAGCATTCTGATCTGCAAGCGCACGGAACCGTATCCGCGAGCGGAAAAAGCGTCCAAGCACTCTCTCGACCCTCCCTACAGCTCGCAACTGCTCAACACTCGCTCGCTAGTCATCGAGAGCTCGCTCGCTAGTCAAGTTGACTTTTGGCACTTTGGGGGCGTGGAGAGTGGCTGATGACTCCTCTCCTCTGATTGGACCATGATTGGCTGAGCTTGGAATGATAATACATTTTGAAGAACCATTCAGGGTGGGGGCATTAAATCACGTTGGAGCAAGTAACTCATAGTAAGTTAACATCTTTCAGTCTCCCATTTTAATATTGTTTTAAGATATTTCGTTTACTACATGCATTACAATACTGTTAAAGTAACTGAAGTTTGCAAAAGCTAGATGGCTAACGTTAACCATTCATTTTACAACCTTAATGTTAGCTTGTCTCACCCAACTCTGACCACAGAGCGAACGAGGGTGGAGGTGGGGGTTATGTGTGTCCTCTTTTGCATGTCTAGTTAAATGATTATCCACATTTTGTTTGGCAAAATGAGAGAACAATGATGGCAGGGAAATATTTCAGAGGTGGACATTAGTGAGATAGGAGGCAGCACTTTATGGTGTTCGGTGGGCATATAGTAAACACTGACATGCTACACAACAACCATGGCCTACTTTTCCCAACTAACATACTCATGTATTACAAGCGTTGTTCCCTGGTAGGGAGAACACTGAGAAATAAAAACCTTAGCCTAAAACTTAAGCAAAATAATTGTGACTGAAGCACGAGTGCGCACCCCATTAAATTGTCTAGGAACCCAGGCTCGTTCTATAGAAAAAGTTATAACCTATAGCATGACTAGTAGGGCTTTAATCTAGGGGGAGTACAAAAATGTGAAACTACATTGCATCTGCATGCACACTTTGATGAGATTAACGTTACTGTGAACAATAAGGTAAGGGTAGGATGATCAGACGTTCCGGTTTACCCGACACAGCTCCGGTATCATTTATAGGGTGTGTCCCCGGTGGCCTAAGCATTGTCCGAATTATGTACTGCATGTCCAAAATCTAGCTCTTACATTCTCAGTAAAGCTAATCAGTATAGCCGATTCACACACCGGAATAAACATATACTGTATATTCACAAATCTGCATTCTATATATAGGCCTACATATATTCTACATGTTTACATTTGTAATTATTAGTCTTTCTAAAACAGGCACCTAATAAAATAAAATCAGAATTTATTTTTCATGATTGAAAACGTTTTAGCAGTGATGAGTGTATCATCACAAGAGTAGAGACATATCTTGACACCTCATTAACTATACTTTGTTCTGTCAACAGCTGAGTCATCACCTACTTTTTTTACAAAAGCTACAACTGGGATTCAGTGCAACTCCACTGAATTTGGATGACCAGAGTCCCACACAGATGCTATGCTTAATAACACTGATGTCCATTCCGAGAACCTTGTTGTAAGTGTTTTCTCTACAGTATGGGAGGTTCGAGATATAAAATATCAAAGTACAAGTACTGAATGCATTTTAATAAGCAAAGATCTAAGAAGAGTTGTGCCATTCTGGTTGGTCTACAAGCCTTGGTGACAATTTGTTTACTGTAAGGATTTGTGAAATAGCAGAGCCTACTAATTCTGGTATATTCTCTATTGTAAGGATTGATGGAGCCAGAGGCCATGGTCCCTTGCTCAAGCCCCCAGAAGGAGACGACTGTGGACAGCTGACAAACTTGGGCTTATAGCAGAGACGGACATGGACTATAAAGGCATGACTTCTCAGGAAGAGAGAATCACCTGGTTATGAAACTGCTTCTGAAATATGGCCATAAGGAGATGAGGGAGGAGGACATGGACTGATCGCCAGCCAAGACAATCAGCAGTTTAATATTCAGTCATTGTTGTTGTTTGCTGTAAAACTAAAACTAGATAATATTGTTTCCATTTTATTTTATCTAGAGCACCAGTAGTTTACCTTTACGTCTTACAAATATAAGTGCTATATTTTGCATACACACTTATCATATTTAAATAAAGTGTGTTTAACATACTAAAATTAACATATATAGTGTATATTTTAGTATTTGTGTATTTTTTTTAATGTAGTTTCATTCTGTTGAAACAGCTGTACGTAAGGATTGTGGAGAAGTGGTATGAAAATGAGATCTTATAAAGCTAACATTGTAGTCCTTTCATTTTCCTCAACTGCCCACTAAAATGCCCATAACGTTTAAACAAAACATGTTATGTCTAATTTGATTAAATTTATACATTCTCCACATAATTGTGAGAATGCCGTACACTCTTTTCCTCAGTTTGCACAATTTTCCCATCTTGTATTCAAAGTGGCTTAAAACGCTGATCTCAAGTAAAAATATGTTGGCCGAAGAATATAGGCTATTTGTAAAACTTTGTTTATGAACACTTCTTCATATGGAATTAAACATAAATGACCATATATATTCATATAATTGGAAATAACAACTTATAATCATCAAAATGGTATACAGTTTAGATGTGTGATGTAATAACACACCACAAACGTTTTAGCATGTCGATTTCATGTTCTGGTAAAGAATAGAATTGGAACTCTTTGCCTCAAGCTGGAAAAGGTTAAAGTAACCAATCATAAGGGAGGAGACATCAGCCACTACCCCCGCCCCCAAAGTGCCAAAAGGCAACTTGTCTAGAGAGCGAGGGTTGAGCAATTACGAATGACTGTTCCGTGCGCTCGCAGATCAGAAATGCTCCCTCGCGAGGAAGGTTTTTTGCTCGCGAATACCATCCTGTGCGTTCGCGAGTTTTAGCACTAACTAAACTGCCATATACAGGTGCTGAAGCAAAAAGTTACAACCACATACCCAGTCTCCCCTACTATTCATATACAGTTCTGGTTTAACAACTGATGAAAGTAGTCTACAAATTCACAATTTACGATTTTTGCAGTTTAATTTCATTCTTGGTTTACAACCACAGATTTAACTTCGCGAATCTCGAATTACAGTTTCAATCGTTGATTTTAAGAGTAGCCTATGTCGTGTTGCAATGGCGATATTAAAGACGTTTAGTTTTGGAAGGGCAAAACCCACAATCCCTCTCCTCACATTTACCTTCCCCCACACGGTCACCGACACTTCTCTTTCTCCACGCATACGTGCATGCATCGTAGGTTCAGTCAAAAACATTATGTTCCACTTCGGGGTAAATTTGCTGTAGTCAAACTACTTTCATCGTAAGGGAATTGGTAGTTAGCTAAACTACATTTTCTAATTCGTTTATCCAACACTGTTCTTCAGTACATAGGCCTACAAGTAACCGTAATTCAGACAGAAACCAACCCACTGTTTCACTGAAGTCTTATCAACAATCTCAGTAAAATTAAAGTCTGACCAGACTGATTGTTATTCCTCAGCATACCTCCGCCATAGTGATTACTGTTAGCTTCTTCACAATTAAAGATGAGTGTGGTCTCTTCGATAATCCCTCCGTGTGTAAATTGGAAAGTCCTTCCTTCTCTGCACGAAGAGGAAGTCAGTTTGACCTCTACTCTGAAAGTTCTACTGATGTGGGGGGAGGGGCTTATTTGTTCTGGGCTACGTTCGAATTCAAAGCTAAATTCGAATAGTCCAATAATAGGCAGGACAAACGCGTTTTCAGTTTTTTTTAAATCAAGTGATTAAACAGTGAATGCTCCAAATTTGTGTTACTTACTAAACGTTTATAAATAAAAACAAATTCTTAAATTTTCAGTTTATCTAATAGTGACAGTTTTAGTGTCGAAAAAAGGTTTTTAATTTTACAGAGTTGATACTTCAGTGTAGCTACGCTGTGTCCTCAAAAAGCCCAAACCGCCTATGGTCAACTTTGACATTAGTTTACTTTTTTGTCTGGGAAAAAAAATGTATATGTTGCTACAGATACTTTGAAAAACTCACTGCCTTTACAGTTACATGGTCGTTTACCTAAATTAAGGCAAAAATATTAAAATGTGTATGCTGAAAACCACG
>JAVQIZ010001688.1:0-14410 GCA_036023535.2 Galaxias brevipinnis
ATACAGCATATAAGACGACTTCTTCATTCATCTCGATATCGAGAATAATACATCGGAATTATTGTATTTACATTTACAAAAGCACCAAAAAGGAGGTGGACGGAATGTCTTTGATGAACACCTATCCTTATGGGTGGCCTATGAAAGGGCCTTTTTCCTCTCCAACTGAACGCAATGCACCGGCCATGTAGCGGCTGACCCAGCAAGGCAGATCGCAAGGCAAGGACTCACAACTAAAAACGAGGCAGAGGTTGGACCGGGGCCAATTCCAAATGATGTACTTTGTCGCTCTTCAATGAGGTCCCCCCTTTTCTACAGTCAGTAGCTTCTAATGACCCCATTAGGGAGGAAAAAAAACAGATTTGATCTTCTCTGTCTCACATCCCTGAGAGCATCCCGGTAAGACATGAACCTCAGTCTCCTGCTTTGGGGACCTTCCAAAGCCCCAGCCCAGAGGCCCCGGTCAGCCTACTGACACAGTGGGAGAGGGGCAAATGAGATGGGGGGGGGGGGGGGGTGGGTAGGGTACGTCGTTAACCTCTACTCAGAGCTGGGGGAGAGAGGCAAATGGGAGGGGTATCTGGGCCACCTCGGAGGTTGTCTCTCCTGTAGCTCGGAGTCGGGACGCTGTGGGGAGCTGTGTATGCGCTCGCCTGCTAATTACACACGCCGCTGTGCCTGTGCACTCACACCGCGGCAGGGCCACAAACACAATCTGGCAGCTCCCCAGCACAAGAGTGCAGCGTGCAAATAAACATAGTGTGAGAGGTAGATGCATATAACAGCAGCCTAATTATGTTTACGTATGCCTTTCTCCAGCCACAGCTGCTGCTGGTCATGGGCATTGTCTAACGAGAGAGGTAGTGAGCACAACGAGGAAGGTAGAACAATGTTGTTTATGACAACACAAAAGGCATTGACCAATAGAGGCTGGGATAAACTCAAAGAAGGGGTGGTAGTAGGTGTTCCTTGGGTTGTGTGAACTGTTGATATGCTGAATGGCAGGCCTTCAAAGCTCCTTGGAACAGGATCGTTGCGAGTAACAGAGATATCCTGAGTGCCTGCCTACAAATACCAGGGAGGTTACGACAGGAAATGCCATTTGTGACTTTCCATTTGCTCAGCGGAACACTACCTTATAAAACGTGGTAAAACTCAGATCAAACTGAAAAAAGGTAATGGAAAAGAAATTGTAGGAATACCTAGTTATTTCCAATCTATAAAAGTTATCTGATCACTGCTATCAGTCGTCTCTGCCAGACAGGCTCCTCAAGAAATGTCAACACATAAAATGTATATTCTAATAAAGATAGGCTATCGTATTATTTTTAATAGCAGCCAGACTCGTTTTGTAGGACACCTTACTCAGCTCTTGAACATCATGTATCCCCATGCGTAACTTGGATTACCCACTGGATAACATGGTGCAGACTCGCTAGGTCCCCCATGTCTTGTATCAGCAAAATGATATGAGCTCACATGCTCATATGTAGAATTCTGCCCTCTCGGGTGTCTTGTTCAACCTGAAGTACACCCTCATGGCTTTAAATAAAAACTATGGGCTAATATTAGGGCAGGGAGGTGTTCTGGAAAAATTTACTCCCAACACTAAATGGGCTAACCAAAATCAACATGCAAACGTATTATAATTCACAGTGTTTACTACCAACTCCACCTTGAGATAATGTTGTGATGCATCAGAGACAGTAACATACGTTTATTCTGGGGGTTCCGTCTTTGCCAGGCTCTCCAGACAAGCCCTTTCCACCCTGAGAGAGAGAGAGAGAGAGAGATTTCAAAGACTTTTCTTGTGTTTTGAGGCCAAACAGAATATCCACACAGGTTTTTAACGTAATCTATCGTTAAAATCATCTTTAACGTGAGCTGCATTATTCAGAATGAGCCAGAGCTGTGTCTGAATCAATAAAGGCCTGGAGGATTTTCAATCCTGCACAAAATGTTGGTGTTTATTGACTTAAAACCATTTGCAGAATAAATACAACAGTAGTCTAATAAATGGCCAGGGGCAAAGAGTGGTGTGAACCCTCTGCTGACAGACACCACAACATGCCAAGACATCACGCAAAGTCTTGGCAACGAGCTAGTTTTGTTTTACAAACATGAAAAGCAGAATCTGACAGTGAACAGCCACATGAATTTAGCAATCTGATTTATACAGAGTATTGCCTCACATACAACCCCATGTCGATACAACTGTAATCTATTAAACTTTTTTTTGTCCCAGTAAGAGTCTTGAATGTCTGCAGCTGAGCCTGTTCCAAGGACTATCATTGCGATCATAAAGGTGCCTATCACTGGTATATACAACCACTGGCTGCACCATTTTGGCCTACCTGCCAAGGTCCTGGAATGGGTACATTGGTCATTTCGATGACAAATGACTGACTTCACCCACACATCAATTTCTAGACGTGTAAAAAACCCAGTCCTGAAACTTGTTGGGTAAGATAAGAACTGAAAGTCACACACAAAATAAGGCAGCCATGCAGATTCTGTGTGGCAATATCGTTTTGAAGATAAAGTGAAGCCAAGCTATGAGCGTGTTGGTGGTAATTTTCCAAATCAAAATTAACAATTGTCTCATTACCAACGAGGAAACGTTGACTTTGTAAGTGATGAGCACCCCATAGTGCTCTCTCTGTGTCTCACAACAATTTGAATATTTTCTGTTATCTCCCATTTTGTTATCTTTAAGCATAATTCAGCTATTTTTTTTGCAAGCAATCCATTGGAAGAAATATAATTGCATAATTACTAGACGAATCAGCTGTGAGTCATAAAATTATATATTGTATTTTAGTTTTCAACATGGACTATATTTATGTTGTAAAAAAGAGACTGGAGTGATTATGACACAGCAGATATAACTTATTCTCCCTTTGGAATTTAAATTGTTTGAAATACTTTTAGCTTTGGAAATGAGATCCAATTGTTTGGTATATACTGTATTGTCATAATAGTTAAGTGTCACTCATCACACTATATAGCAGAACACAGAACATGTGCCTAAAACAAAAGGAAGAACCATGAACATGATATTACAATCTGCAACCTATTATATATAAAAAGTGGATAACAATAACAACATGTTTCTGTATGGCACTTCTCTCTTATTTGACTTTCGAGACTAAACACAGATGCATTGACCGGAAAAGAGCGAGTTATCCTTTTCAGATCTCCAAGCTCAAATAGTACTATTGTCCCAGCAGTGCGTTGACACAAAAAACTACGTACAGCGTACTATGGCTCACAAGCATTGCATCAATCGTGACAGCCATTTTAAGTGACTATGTCCATAGATCTTTATCAACTCATCGGGATTATGTAATTTGGCCTCATTATGCTGTAGTGGGTCCCTCAATTCCATTTTCTTCTGCTCTGTTTCCAATAGACAGACAGACTTAGAAGCAGCGTACCAACCCAACTCCACCCCTCTGTGCCAGCTAGGCAGATTTCTTTGGCAACCACTGTCGTACTTTTTTTTGGGAAGAAATCGTGATGAAGAGAGGCCATTTCATTAAGCCACTTTAAACTGTCCATCTGCTCTGCTATTAACTTTTGGACACCCGGCACCAAACAAGGGCCAAAGAACCACACAACAGCAAAAGGATTCTGCTTAGGCGCGGCAGACTGAGATCTTTGTTAATGATACTTGCAGACGTGCTTGTAGGTTCAACGACTAGTTACGTGCTTCATTCAACACATCCCCAACATGACTGTAGGAGTGTAGTAAGTGTAGTATAGATTGTTTCTATTTCTCAGATTTAATTTGTCGACATGAGCAAGAGGAAGGCATGCGACATTCGTCAGTTTTTGGCAGTCAAAAAAGGATAGTAAGTTGAGAGTACTAAGTGAGAGATGGTAATATTATAAATATTCAGTGTATGCATGGCAGCAATTGCGATACAAATCTGTACTTTAAGTGCTGCTGTCTTAACAAGATGGCAGGGAGACTGCACTTAATGGTGTTTGCTGTCATGCCAGTTTGGTGGGCATATAGTACAACAGACACTGAAATTCTACACCACAAGCATAGCCTACTGTTCCTAGCTAACATACTCATGCATTAATGAAGTGTTGCATACGTGTGCCCCTCCATTAAATGTCCAGAAACCCGGGCTTGCTCAGGAGGAAAAAAAAAACGTTGACCCCATTGACTGTCCTCTTATAATTCACACTCTGTATACATAACATAGTGCATGTCCAAATGTACAGAAATACTGATAGAATGCAATGATGTCTGGCTTTAAATAACCACCTGCAATCATAATGGTGAATTGGAAGGCAAGACCTATGCTCCACATCAATTAAATCCACAGCGAATAGAGGTTGCAGTCTGAACCACGCTTAGATTGACTGCAGATATGACAGACACCACAAAGAGAAATCTCCTCAAACTCCTAGCCCCAAGGCATTGCACCGATGAACAGAAAATGAATAACCTATAAGAATTGATTCCCAGGCGAAACCAGGTCTTGATGATGTGCTATGTATGGGGGTTGTGTCGGCTGGGAATGGCAGTACTTACCCTCTCTCCATCGATCCTCGTGTGCCCTTCTGATCCAGACTCTCCCTGCAGTGACAAGGTTAAAATAGAAAGGGCCTTGAAAGTTCACTCTCTCCAATTCTCTAATTTTGACCAAAGTTCACGTCTTAAGAAAATCCGCAACGCAGGGACCCTCCTTACTTGAAGACCTCCACGTATCGTATTGAACATTTGTGTGGCTGAAAGTGTTCTTTTTAAGAGAGGACTCAGACCAAAACATTGTAGGGGTTATGGGTAAATCGTGGCTGTGTTTTCTTTTTGTCTGATCAAAACAAACATTCTGTAAGCAATTTGGTAACTAACAGTTCCCTGTGTTTACAAATACAGTAGCAACCCTCTCTTTCTGGTCCCTGCTGTGCTTCTATTGAAGCTGTACGTGAGTTGGTACTAGTAGAGGATGTGGGACTCCTTATCTTGGTCCGTGAGGATGGGTGGGTGGGGGTGGGGGGGATGCTACAATGAACTTGCTGCCTGTAAATCCAGAACAATGTCCATGCTTCCACCACTGCTGATAGCACCACTACAGAAGACACGCTGGGGATCAAGAAGACACCCAACGCGCTGCCATATTATTAGCCTTTTGGGGGCCTCATGGAACAGAGGTATTTTTCTGTTTCTTGTAACCTGGAGCAGTCTCTACACGATAGGATAAAGTCTTTACAGCTTGTGTGTAGGCAGAAAATAATCCCTTTGTGGCTTCTTTTCGCAAAGTGTGTGTCTTAGTGATCGCTGGTGCCTCACAATATGTATGCCCTTTTCCTCTAAACACACACACACACACACACACACACACACACACACACACACACACACACAATTGGCTCTGGAGACCAGGTGTTGCAGATCACGGTGGCATCTATGGGCAGGCTATACATCTATGTATGATTGTACACCAATGCATTACTGGTGAGGCACACATTACTCAGACAGATTTGAATTGACCTATTTAATTGGTTAGAATAGTATAATTCATAAACCTATTAACAAATTGCTTTCATGCAAGCAGGGAATTACGCATTATGCCAGTTCTAAACAATCTCACCTTCCGTCCAGCGGTGCCATTTTGACCAATCAGTCCAGAAAAGCCTGGGTCCCCCTATAGAAACAATAGGCGATGAGAATGTTATTTGCTTTCATAAAATAACACCCACAGATGCAGACAGACTGAGACGCACAGACATACACACACTGAAACACACTTCAATACAACAACTAGATGCCTGGAGACATTTCACAAATCAAAAAAACAAACCAAAAAAAACATTACTTGGGAAAACGTTTGAATGGTATTACTACAAACAAGCTGACATGGCACACTTCCATTAATCTCCATATTGATGTTAATGCTCTCTACTATAGACATTCAACATGCTGTGCTGTGCAACACTGCCGCTTTAACCAAAAACTGAACCTCATCAAAGAAAGCTAAGAGCTGTGCCATTTAAGTGCCATGCCATTATACTGTGTTGAGTTTCACTGGCTAATGTGTCTCCAGAAAGCCAGCTTAACAGGGGGCCTGATTAACCTTGTGGACTTTTTAGTTCTCCTAATCCTCACATGAACGGGTATCAATGTAAGCCACACTCAAGTGCCTTGACTCTTCATACAAGTGAATAAATAGTCTTATATGTTTGTTCTAATCTTCAAAAAGAGACATTTTCTTTTTACAGCGCAAAAAGGCCACATTAAATTAGCACATCAGCTATTTTATTTCCCCTGTTGCTGTTGTCGATGTTAAACATCGTAAGAGTGATACTAGAAAATTGCCTGTTTTGGCAAAGGACACCCTCCTGCTGTAGCTGACAGGGCTCTCTTCTGAAGTCTACAAAAATACACTGTCCACACTGCAGAAACTGACCTACCTTCTGCCCTGTATCTCCCTTAGTCCCATTCTACCCACTCTCCCTCTGTGAAACAAACCATACAAGCCAGTGAGTCAGTGGAGGGTCCCTCGATGACACGTTGGTCAGTGGGTTTGTTAGCGCCAGTCAACTGGCTGTCCATCCTGCTGCAGCACAGCTGCTCAACATCTCTTCAACACAGGGGCTTAGCAGCTGCAGAGGTGGATTCTGTTACCCGATAATTGGCCCGCTACACGTCCGAGACACAGAGTAACCTTGTTTGACGAGCTCGACTGTATTAGGGGGTCTTGTTCGACCAGGGTAACACAATTTCTACTGTGTGTGCTAAGCGCTTACTACAGAGAACATTTTGGGACAGAGAAGAAGACGCCGCAGCAGCCTAGGAAATGCACTCCTGTTCATTGTAAGGTGAAAGCAGACCATAAAAGATGGGCTCTGCCAGGAATTAAACACACGCACCGCATATCACATCTCTGGCTGCAATTAAGCAAATTACAGAACTTGCTTGAAGCTAATTAGACTAATTAACCACAGTGCCTATTCGTGTTCACATCCCCCTTCTGTCTGTACAGACAGTATTTATGAGGACTTAATTGAGCTCGTTTCTAACAGTGCACCATGTCCAGGCTAAACACCCTAGAGGCCACTTTGGCGTACGTTTGTAACGTGGTTCTGGAAAACACACCTGTTTATCCTTTCAGTAGTGGTTTCATCCTCATTTTATAAAGCAAAACTAGTTATGGTAAGTTCATTTAAAGGATTCTCATAGAATTGTTACTTGACTGGCCAAAATGACATTAGATAACATGTAGGCCTAGTGTGATTGGAGATGCCAGCAAATTGATCCCAAATGGCCGGACCAAGGATTTTGTAGTCTTAATACCTATATCATAAAGTAAAATAAAATGTCCTTGACCGACTTGTAGTCGATAGGAATATATCAACAACTGACCTTACTTCTCTTGCGCATTCATTAAGAATGTGCAGTTGGTTTTCAATGGTTTTTATTTTACAAGGAAAGTACAAGGCTGCACTATGGTACTGCCTTTGCCTGATAAGCCATGGTCAATGTCTTTCTAATAGAGTGCAGTAAACTGTTCTGAACAAGATTCTCAGAGGTTTCAGAGGTTATTTGAGAGAAAATGGAATTAGAGGCGCTTAATTGAAAATGCAATCAGTGAGAGAAGTAGACATCTACAATAAGTGCAAAACAAATTAAAACTATTAAAAACCAAAAGGTTTTAGATTAAAGGGGAAACTAAAACCTTTTGGTTATATATATATATATATATATATATATATATATATATAAACTGTGTATATATATATAGTTCCTCATTCTGTTTTTGGTCGTAAATTCAGGAGCTATAAATCTGGTAATACTGGGATTTATGTGTAGGCCGTAGAAAATGGATTTCCTATTAAGTAAGCTGCATTCTTATAACCCAATACTTATCTGTTTAATTTCCTGAAGGACTCTGGATTAATCACAGCAGTTTAATCCCTGTGTAGTGAATTAGGATTCCCTATCCAACTCCCTCTGCTGTTTTAGAAGGGCTTTCTCTAAGAGTACCAATAAGTAATCTCCCACCTCCCAAAACAGACTTGTTCGTAGGTCATGATGCTTAACTTACAGTTATTATTAAGTATAAATACCATAAACAATATGAAAGTCTCAAAAAAAGTCTAAAGCAAGTAAAAAAAAACAAGACCAATGATGTCTCCTTATTGCAATCAAACTAAAAAATTGGAATATTTTAATATTTCCGTCAGTTTATTGTAAGTTTTAAATCATTCAAATTTGGCCTTTAAAAGGATAACTGATAAGGTGTATTTTGCATACATGTAACAAGATTGTGTAGTGGCAAGGCTCTGTCTTTTATTAAGTTAATTGAATTGTAATTCAATTCCACTTCACTCATTTATCCCGGTCTTTAAACTCCATTCAACGTAATGGTGTACATTTGAAAGTGTTGTGAAGTTTAATAGTCAGACAAAGTTCCCAGTTGGTGTTGGGATGCAAGTGAATTAAAACATCAATTTAAACAAGTGTAGCCTTACCACAACTTAGTGCTACCATTCTTGTAAAACCATATTAAGAGGCTGTAAGGGAAAATGAATGACTTTTCAGAGAGCGTAAAATGTGTTTGATATACACTTGGCTTGGAGTTAGATGGAGCTGTTCTTTTCTTTTTCTTTGCAGGGGTAATGACAGCATATAAACGCAGCAGTCCTCCCTCAAACTCCCATAAGGCACGAGAAACACTTCAAGTTAATGGTTCATGTGGATTTACTACCAAAAAGAAATGTCTTTTATGCATATTCTCCCACCGCTAAGCATGATAGGTCATAGTCCTCTGTCAAATATAAAATCCAAGTGTCGAATTTTGATTAAAATTTTACACAAATGTCCCACTGCATACAATATGTCCTCTACTGCTGTACGACTTCTTAACCTTGGCTATAAAATAAAAAGTTATACAGTATATAAACACATAATACTTTATATCCCACAAATAAATTTAAATTATAACGTATGTGTTTCATTGTCAGGATCTTGGGTTCGTCATCCTGACAACAACTTAAATGTCAATAATTTTTACTAAATATATATATCCAGTCTGAACTCCAGTGAAAAGCCACATAACATTAGTCAGTCTGTCAAGTAGGCTGCAATGACTTAACAGTGGTTAACTCTTAAAAATATCTTGTTAAGTTTTCAGCGTGAGTAATGAGTTTGTGTGCCGGTGTGTGTGTGTGTGTGTGTGTGTGTGTGTGTGTGTGTGTGTGTATGTGTGAGAGTGTTGAGGTTGGTGTGGGTTACAAGCACCATGACAACCTTTTGGCCTTTCATTCTTGTGCAGATCCTTTACTAAACACTGATTTTAATTCACAGAGCAACCCAAGCAGACCTCCTCTCTCTGATGCTTAAGTGATGTCAAGCATTTCCATGATCTGCAAACATTACCAGTGAGTCAAGTAAATATTGCCGTGTTGTACAGTCTAATATAATCACAGTCTAAAAATACAGTTAATAATAGTTTAATAACAGTTAATAATTAAAATATTTCCTAAGGATAACTCCACTCCACTTTACTACAGTGTGGTGAACACTGCAGAATGAGTTGATAAATTGCCATCTGTTTTTAATGCAGTTAAACTGTTTTCTATTGTAAAGAATTGCCTGTACAATAGATGGATGTATATCATTTACACGTTGACATTGACCTACCACAGTATCATACTAACACCTCCGATCTAATTACTAAACTTCCACAGGTCAATATTTTACAGATTTTGTTGATTTTGTCAGCAACGGAATTTACATCAAACCCTATTACTTGCTAGAACAACTATTGATTTTTAAAGCTGGAGGGAAGACACTGCATACAAACAACTAGCGGAATCTACTCCCTTCTCATAACTTAAATTAGACAGTAATCTGGTACAAACAGCCAAAAGCACCCACAGAAGATAAGAAAAAGCAGCTGTAAACTCAAATCCTTAATAAACAGCATCTGGTCTAGAAATAATAACAGATTAATATATCAAGCATTTAAAACATTAGCACAATTCCACCTCCAATATGCAAAACTGCAGGTAAAAGGTTATATTGCTGCGGGGCCTTACATTGACCCAAGTGCCTTTCAGAGGAAGAATTTTGGAAATATCCCTCTAAATTAAAAAGTAAAACAATATCTTTGTCGTACAACAACATTGTTGTAATCAGCGCATTGACCCAAAAGGCCATCTGGCCATTATAGATACATAACCACCTGTTCATATTTAATGGACTCCACTCATTCCTTAGACAGACCGATTCTTCCACACCCCACACTTGCCATGAAATATTCAGCGGAAGTTTAGCATTCCACTGCTGCTCTTTTGTTGAGCTGAATAGCATAAATTTGTACTTGTGCAACACACTGCCTTTACACTGTTATCCACTTCACACAGGTTAACAAAAGAAAATCTTTCATACCTTGTCTCCTTTATCTCCCTTTTGTCCAGGCAATCCTGCCAAACCTGGGAGCCCTGGTTCTCCCTAAAACATGAAAAGACGTATATATTCAATTAAATAAAAACTATTATTTGGCTGTAACAGCTGTATTATAAAATACAATGTATTTGTCCCAACAAACTCATTTACATCTCAAAGTATGTGATTTAAAGTCAGTAAGGTCCCACAGGTGATGTTCTGTTACTCTCTGAAAACTTTAATAGAAAATTAGATGACCAACCCTGATGATTGAGAGAGTGTCTTTGACACAGCATTCCCTAATTTCTACAAAGTTGCTGCTAATGAGCCTTTATTTAAGCTATTGGTAGGCTTCCAAGGAAGCTAATTCACATAAATGTTCTTTAATTGGCCGTTTATTGCCTGTGCAGGATTGGTTAGGCGGTGCATTGAAGGAAGGACAGTGCTGGTTACATTAGAAAACAGAGTGCACTCCCTCCATTAGCGGCTAATTGGTGTAGACTGATTGTACCTTCTCGGCTAAACACTGACATCTGTCATTGGCCGTCAGAAGAATGGGCTTGGAGACCGTCCGCGGGAGCTGGCCTGCGACCAAAGGACGAGGAGTACCTCCAGCAGCCAACAGCTTAGGTTCACACTGGATCAATACAGAGTTTTCATCATTTGGAATGCAAGGCCCCTCTGGAAAGCCACGCTACACACAAAGCAAACTGACACACAGTTCAACAGCAACACACAGTGAGTAGCTACGGTGTGGCTGTGTGACTGTTAGGTGGATCAGGTCATGGCGAATCATCGTGAATAGCATCGATCACAGCACAGTGTGAGATCTCTGTCCCACAGAATGGGCTAGAGGACATTGTTGTCTCAAGGTTATGAATTCCATCATACTTACGCAGGTCAACATAACTGAACACTGAGATGATCACACGACAGGATGCATATAACCATCAGGGGTTCAAAGGTGACTGCTTCACATAAATGGGTTGTAATGTTAGCCTATGTCCTAAATATTTATGAGCTACTACAGATGCTGTGAAGCAATGTGCTTTACATGGATGGGTTGTAATGTTAGCCTATGTGCTAAGTATTTATGTGCTACCATAGATGCTGTGAAGCAATGTGCTAAAAGGCACATATGGGTAATCCCCCCCCCCCCCTCCCCACCGCCCCCTTCACTCTCTGTCTTTTGGTCTGGTTCTATTGCTCAGTGGTGCGTGGTGGTTCTGTGACAGTGCTGCAGTGGGAAAGGATTTGTCACCATCAAACCCATAGCTTGAATCACTGCATCCCCCGTGCTCTACACAGACCGAAAGGTGAAGTCCTTACCTTTGATCCGGATAACTCACAGCAGGTTTCCATCTCCGCCAAATAAGGGTCACAGTAGATTTGGATTCTCTGGAGTTCAATCTGCAGAGAGGAAGAGGAGACAGTGTACTTTTTCATACAGTCTGATGACTCAGCGCTGAACAACAACAAACAATGGATTGCTTATGCACACAGTGTTCACAGGGTCACAGCGCCATATGGACTAGAAAGTAAACAAGTTGAATTGCAATACGTATCAGTCAGGTTTTATTCTAGCTCTGTGGGTCTCAGTTATTTGTATTCCACTTTGGAGGCACCAAGGTTTAACCAGGGCCAGGCTACACACATCCACCGGGCGCCCGTCCTCTATTCTGGTGGTGATGAGAGTTCGCCCGCTGCGGTCAATGATGTCCTTCTCCTCGGTCGGCTTCCGTTCGATCAGCTTACAGTCCATGTAGACGGATACGGTGTTACTCTGCACGCCGACGCTCAGCTTGTGCCACTGCCGGTCAAACAGGGCATGCAGGTCACGGCTCCTGAATGTGTAGTGAAGGCTTTTCTTCATAAGGCCTTGGGCTGAGAACTCCACCACCCTTTTGGCTCCATCAATCACAATGGACACCTTAGGGTGGAAGAGAATGGCTGTTAGTTTCCTTCATCGAAGCGCACAAGGTCATGTTCTATCAGCTCGTCATGATCTAATCGACTCATACTTGCCCCTCCGACCCTTCTGTTTACCTGACTGCCTCCCGATTGGTCAAATATCTGCCAAAGATACCAGCGGTCCTTTTTTGTGGTTTTCCTCAGCCGGAATATGGCGACAAGAGAATATTCACTGGAAAGCCCACTTGGAAATACTTGTCTAATAGAAAAGACAGATGTTTTTTGATCAGTTCACAATAATTCAATATTGAATGAAAATTAAACTATGCTGGAAACAGCATAATGCTGATTTGACTTTAAAGATATTGGTGTTACAACAATTCAAAATACTGTACAACAATTTTTTTTTATGCACTAATAATGGGATTAAACACTAACACATCTAGTCTCTTTCAGATATCAATGTTTGAACAATAAACATGTCAATCAACTTGAGAAAGTATTTCCAGCAGCAGTACCCTGCTACACAATGCCACTCTCATAAATAAGCTTTGATTTAATGTCCAACATAATTCCACCTAACTTAATTAAATTGATCCTAGCATCCTTGTCATTCTAAAGCAGAAAAATGAACTCATTGATCCATTCTGTAATGAAGCTGGACTTCACAGGGGGAAACTATGCGCTTCATTAAAGAGAAGTAGTGCCTTAGAGCTTCATGAAACACAGTAATGTAAAAGCTTTAATAAATAAACATAGGTTCCTACTTACTAACAAATTCAATGCTGGATGCTTTAAAATCATGGACACATATCATACAAGATGTAGGAGATCCCAGGCAAACATTAAAGAGATTCATATTCAATTAAATCTTAAATCCCTGTACAACTTCAATTTGTCCAGTAATATTATCCTATTATCCTACTTCCAACCTATCTGAACAAGCAATTTTTACCCTTCCGACTGTGCTTAATTCGCTGGAACTCAAATCCAGATGAGATACATTAATGCATTAACAGCTAAAGTGAGGCGCTGAAAACACAATAAATCAAAATCGCTTAAACAATGATACAATGATAAGGTCATTCAAAAACTGCAGCAGTGGCACAGCGAATGAGAGAATGAGAGAAAAGAGATGGAATAAGGTGGGGGGTGATAGAGAAAGAGGAGAAAAAGAGAAAGACAGACCGGAAATTAGTTTTTTTTTTCTTTTTTTTTTACACATAAATCATCTCCTATTCTCTCAAAACCATATAACCCCCTACACATAGACCAGCCACCCGCCAATTGTGTGTCTTTTGAATTGTCAGAGACTAGAGGAAACTTCACATTATTAGAATGAAATATGCACTTAGTTAAAGGGCCAGCAAAATCAAATGCTTTTGTGAGAGAACGAGAGGGCGAGCCAAGGTTATTCATTGCCCAGGGGGGGAAATACTATTTCAGTTGCAATTGAATTGGAAGCGGCATGACCATTTATAAGCTCAGAATTTGTTCCTGTATGAAACAGCCCAGAGCAAACACACAATGCACATGTTTTGACGTATGGCAGGATTCAAAATCAGCAAACCACAAAACTTTCAAATGTTCTAATGTGGAGTGATCTGCAGAACACTTTTAATATGTCCGCAAATGGTGGTTAGTGGAACTATGGGCTTGGTAAGTGGTTAGTGGAACTATGGGCTAGGTCAGTGGTTAGTAGACCTAGGGGCTAGGTCAGTGGTTAGTGGACCTAGGGGCTAGGTCAGTGGTTAGTGGACATAGGGCCTAGGTCAGAGGTTAGTGGACATAGGGGCTAGGTAAGTGGTTAGTGGACCTAGGGGCTAGGTCAGAGGTTAGTGGACATAGGGGCTAGGTATGTGGTTAGTGGACCTAGGGGCTAGGTTAGAGGTTAGTGGATCTATGGGCTTGGTAAGTGTTGAGTGGACCTAGGGGCTAGGTCAGAGGTTAGTGGACCCAGGGCCTAGGTCAGAGGTTAGTTGCCCAGGGGGGGAAATACTATTTCAGTTGCAATTGAATTGGAAGCGGCATGACCATTTATAAGCTCAGAATTTGTTCCTGTATGAAACAGCCCAGAGCAAACACACAATG
>JAVQIZ010001698.1:0-39284 GCA_036023535.2 Galaxias brevipinnis
TTGCAGGGGGGTTGGAGCCCATCCAAGCTGACACAGGGCGAGAGGCAGGGTACACCCTGGACAGGTTGCCAGTCAATCACCGGGCTGACACACAGGGACAGACAACCAATCACACCCACTGGCAATTTAGAGTCACCAATTAACCTGCATGTTTTTGGAATGGGGTGAACATGCAAACTCCACACAGAAAGGCCCCAGCCGGTGGGCAGAACCGAACCCAGAAACTTCTTGCTGTGAGGCGACAGCGCTAACGACTGCACCACCGTGCCACCCCCCCAGTCGTCTGGCCATCACAATTTGACCCTTGTCAAAGTCACTCTGAACCTTACGCCTGCCATTTTTTTCTACTTCCAACACATCAACTTTAAGAACTGACTGTTCACTTGACAGGTGCCCATGTAACGAGATGATCAATGTTATTCACTTCACCTTTCTGGCTTTAATGTTGTGGCAGATCATTGTATATGTGGACACAACATAAATACACGTTTCCAAGACATTCTTCATAAGGCTGTAAACCATATGGGAAAATGGCGCTGTGAGCGATGCAACAGTGAGTTGAAGCTCTGAGTAGTCTAAACCAACACTCAATTCACCATTCCATGTGAGACGGAACAGAGCTCACTGATTGACTGTAGAATGACAGCAATGAGACCTCAACATTGCTGCTTCCACCAGACGTGACAGTACAGACAGAGTGTTTTTATCCGGCAGTCCACCACAGCTGTCTGAGGCAGGTGTGAACGCCGTTCTAATGAGCCTCCCCGGCTCATTCACGCTTTCCCCCACAATCCCTTGGGATACAGGTAGAAGTAGCGGCACTCGAGTGCAGAGAAGAGATGTATCCCCTGCTGTCACTGCTAACGGAAACTGAAATGATATAATATGGACTCTGAAGGGAGCCTTAGCTATCCAATATCCTCTCACTCTGGAACATAATTTACTGTACAGTGGACATAACAGCGGTAACCTAGTTCGGTGGGTTATTTATTTTAATAAGCATTATTAGGTCTCAATGGTAACTGGGATACATTTTGATGTTTCGTATGGTGTTTTACTGCAAATGTCCAGTGTGGTGTTGTACAATATAAGGAACACACCCTATTATTTTCATTTTACCACTTTGTAGCAAGTAAGACTATTATTGTAATAGGCCCATATAAGTCAGAATGGAAATTGTGGCGCACTCAGACATTTGAAATGTTTTAATGCCTTCCTAAGGCAAAGTTATTCAGGATAGTTTCAACTTGGAAAAGGGTCACAGTTCTTGCGCGGCGTCGCATTTACCGCTGCACATCACTCAATAATGTTTCATTTAGACAGAGCACCCCATATACCATCAATGATAGCCAAGCACCAGAGCATGGCCTCAGAAAACGAATCTATTTCCAGAAACGGAGCATTAAACTAAATTGCATTACGAGGGGGGAAAAAGCATCACAGAGGATTGCATTTCAAGCATCTATTTGTGGGGCCCACTTTTATAGGCAGGCATAGATTCAACTCATTTTTCAAGAGCATTCTGCTATCTTTTTTTTTTGGGGTCTCATGATCGGTACTCATTATTCCCTTTGGATACTATTTGAAACACAATACCTTCAATCTGAGAGCCCCAGCCCTGTAGTAAGCCAGGCCTAAGGAAATGGAGGGAAGGGTGGATTTAGGAAATGGCAGGCATAAGATTTATAACAGCTCCAAGGGTCTTCTGCTGCATCAATATAAATGGAATTAAGCTCTGGAGAAGTGCACTCGTTTAGTAGCACAGAGAGTAGTCCAGATATTGGCTTTTAACCTCTGGGATGGTATTGGTCTTGATGATGCACAGTTGGGTTTAGATGGGTTCCCCAACATGTTCAATAAAAGAGGGAATAAAGTAACTACATTTGCACCATAGCTTGTGACAAAGCCATAGAAAGACAGTATGGATGCACAGTCTAAGACTTGTTTGCCGTATCTATATTTATGATCTTATATTTAGCTAATCGTGCTCTGGTCTTACAGATGGGTTTCACTGGTAATGCAGGCAGTTTGGTCAATGGCTTAACTGTGCCAACAAACTTTAACAACTGCGGAAAAATAACCAAGTGCAAAGGCTGCAACGAATACTGGAAAAGGGTTTAAATTTACGTGCAGAGTGACCAGACAGTAATTTATTATAACTGTTGGGAAATAACTTTTCAAGGTCAAACCTTCCTGTAATCAAGGGACATAAATATCATGATGTGATACCAGAGTGTGCTTGTCATGACCTCCCCTTGCCCTAGGTGACCCTGTTGAACTTCATGATCACCCCAGAGGGCATGCAGGACCAGCTGCTTGGCATCGTGGTGGCTCGGGAGAGGCCTGACCTGGAAGAGGAAAAACAAGCCCTCATCCTACAGGGGGCTGAGAACAAGAGGTAAGGTCCTGCCTGAGAACAAAGTGGTATGTCAAGAATGCCTCAATGTAGTTTTTGGAAAACACAGACTGCCTACAGTATCTAGACAGAAAAAGGAAAAATGATTACATTTTGTCGTTATATAAATTAATAACCAAATAACTAACAAAATAAATTAATAACTAAATAAAAACACTACTGTTAGATGGTTAGTGTTCCCTAGACGTTCAGTAAGCCGACCTAGCAGCTTTGGTGAGTGTGCAGCAAGTTAGTTTAGCTTAACTAAGTGTAGTAACAGACTGGAATAGCACACCAAGACAAAAATCTATATGTTGTCACAAAACAGCTGTATTGATTGGAATAGATTCTCTGTTTGCAGTATGCAATGTATATGCATTGTCACCTACTGGGTTATATCTCGTGATTTGAAAAACGATGTGTTTATTTCAAAAGGTCAGCTTTTCAATGAAGAGTTATGTGAATGATTGTACACATTTTTGTTAAGTTTGTATTAATTATATCTTTACAACAGGTTCTGTTTTTGGAATACTGTAAAGTTGAAGCAACAGTGTGTAGAATTGATAAAAGGCTGTGATCTTGGTTTACAAGTAGAAACCAATTGTATTTTTGTCCTTTCTCTCTTTGGTTTCTCCCAGGCAATTGCAGGAGATAGAGGACAAGATCCTAGAAGTGCTCTCTTCTTCAGAGGGCAACATCCTGGAGGATGAGACGGCAGTGAAGATCCTGTCATCCTCTAAGGTGCTGGCTAATGAGATCTCGGAGAAGCAGGCCATCGCCGAGGTGACCGAGGTCAAGATTGATGAGACGCGCATGGGCTACCGGCCAATCGCCGTGCATTCAGCCATCCTGTTCTTCTCCATTGCTGACCTGGCCAACATTGAGCCCATGTACCAGTACTCCCTCACCTGGTTCATCAACCTCTTTATCAGCTCCATTGACAACTCAGAGAAGAGTGACATTCTGGAGCGCAGGTTAGTGTGCAAATAATGCTAACTAAGAGCTTCTTTGTGAGCTACTTGTGGTGGTTTTCCAGTTCCCATAGTATGAGTTATTGTAGACCTGTGCTGATCCCTGATAAAATATAGATCTGTTATATGCCGGCGTAACTATCAATATTTACACAACATGTAAATAACAAACACCACCCTTTGGTGTTCCTGCAGAGCACTCCTCAGTGCTCCAAGGTCAAGATGAAAAACAAAGGGCAAAAGAGCCTCTGCTGTCAGACCAATAAATACACACAAACACATTGGAAACTTATAGGGCTGCTGTAGGTTTGAGCTACTGAAGATTCCCATTGAGTATGGGAAAAACACACGACTTCAGGGTTCTTTTTGTGTAGTCAGGTGTTAAGATGTCTTTTCAGCATAAAACAGAAATGCAACACTTGCAAAAGAAACAATCTCCTTTTTTCCACTGACCCCGCTATGGATGAGCATGAATGCTTGGTTGAGAGAAGGAGTGCCTGCCAAGGGAATCCAGCAATTTACTCATTCATACAGAATGTGGTAAGACCTTGACTTAGTCTAAACAAGTGATTTACACCATCTACAAGTCAAAAGGAAGTCCTTTAGGGAGAGCCTTTTTTAGCTTCCTCGGTACAAGTACTTTCTAGTGACAGTAGAATAATTTTGAGATTTCAGTCAGTTGAAAAATTATATTTCAGTGAGAACTTCGCAGTGTACAGTATTTCTAAAAGTGATTAAATACTAAATACAATAATTATACAATAAGTAGTTTGCTCTGTACTTGTACATTGGATTACGGTTACTTTGATAAGACTGTCACCTTTTTAATTGAGGGTATATGTTATTTGGCGACCAGTGTAGAAATGTATGTAGTCATTTAAAGGGTCCATTTGTAATTAGACAAATGTACATCTGCACTCTAACCTTATAGTAACCGTTTAATTAGAAATCTTGCTGTTTTTGTTGGAACACTACCACATCAACTGAACATGTTTTCTGGTCATTCCTTAGGGCCAGCAGTCCATTTCCATACATGGTGACACATATTGTTACACACTGCATTGTTCTGGTTTGTTTTTACTGGTGAAAACCAATTGCGGTTGATTTATTTTGTGTCAAACTTTATTGGCCGCATATAACCTCATGGAGGAGACCACTTTGAAATGCATTGTGAGAACAACTGAGACGACAAACATTAATTGAATATGTTACCATTGCTAATATGGAAACCTCCACGCCTACCATCAACATGTTTTGTTGTAGGAAAGGTAAGGGCCACTGGAGTGAGATACGTTAGTTAATGTGTGTGTGTGTGTGTGTGTGTGTGTGTGTGTGTGTGTGTGTGTGTGCGTGCGTGCAGACTACAGATTCTGAAGGACCACTTCACCTACTCCCTGTACGTCAACGTGTGTCGCTCCCTCTTTGAGAAGGACAAGCTCCTCTTCTCTTTCTGCCTCAATGTCAACCTGCTCATGCACAACAAACTGGCAAGTGTAAACACTCAACAAGCCATAGGATTTGACTAATTCATGAAAGCTGTGTTGTAACTAATTTATTGTATTTCATTTTCCAAGTATTTGATGATTCAACCAGCTGTGATCATCCACACCATCACTTGCCATTCTTTCAGTGGAGAAGGAAGCAAATTTACCTTCCACCCCTCCTCTCTCTCCGCCCCTAGGTGGAAGAGAACGAGTGGCGCTTCCTGCTGACGGGTGGCGTGGGCCTAGACAACCCCCACTCTAACCCCTGCACCTGGCTGCCTAAGAAGGCCTGGGATGAGCTGTGCCGCCTGGATGAGATGGAGCGCTTCAAGGGCCTGCGAAGGGATATCGCTCCCCTGAAAGAGCAGTGGAAAAAGGTCTACGACAGCACTGTGAGTCAGCTGGCTTTGTGTTTCTGCTGCATGTGTTTATAAGTTTGTGAAAGTGTCTGTGTACAATTAAGGTGTGTACGTGCGTGTGTGAGACTGTGAGTTGAACATGCTTGCAGTAAGACTGGGTCATCACTTTGATATCCTTTAGCCATCATGCTACAGCAATATATGCAACATACAACCTGTTAAATTATTCATAGTGGTTACAATGAAGATGTAGAAAGGTATATAGAATATAGCCAGCATGGATATTTGCAACTCAATAATTTTAAAATCATGCCTCATTGGCTTGCTAGTAAAGTAGCAAAAATCTGAGCAAATCTTTCTATCAATATTTTTTACTTGTTAGCAATATATTCATTCATTTGATGCATACCTCGTGTCACTATAATGCATTTTAGTAGGTCTTTTTATAAATCTGTTGCATAAATTTATTAACAGAATATAGACAGCGTTGATATATATTTTTTATTGATTATTTATACCGAAATTATACGATTGCGGTTAAAACAAAGTTGCGTTAACGTTAATTGTTATTCATTGTAAAATTAAGTCACAGACCAAAATCCAACCACAAAATTCATGATTTCTAGGGGATTCCAAAAACCTAAATCTGGTTGGTTGCCAATATGCGGCTGCATCTTTTAAATCCTACTGCAAGAGTCGATGCTCAACTAAATACACCACAGACACACACCAAACCCTGAAAACGTACACAGGAGAATCCGTCTCAAAGTATTGGGCAGCACACAAAGCTTAAAGCTTCCCAAACAGTATTCAAGGATTTGTACCTAAAGTTTCACACATTATTCCTCAGCCTCTCTGCCTGAGCTTAACTTCCACACATTAACTAAACATATTTGGTCTCTCTCCCTGCACATCCCAGATTGCCTCTCTTATCGCTTAATTGCATTGCTTAATCTTGCTACAGGTCAATAAAGAAAAAAAAAACTACCCACTCTTCCACAAAAACAAATTTAATGCTGAAGCGGCTCCATTATATGGGAGGATATCCAGATTACAACTGTCCCCTTCAGGCTGCTAGCGCGTGATAAATGGAAATGGCCGTGAATTTACTCATTAAGGCGAGCATTAAAACCTCCGAGTTCACTCACAGGAGCAGCCGCCCCGGCTATCGCCTCCGCTTGCTCACATGTTGCTGCCATTAGGTGACAACTTCAGGGTTCTTAGTGAAAAGTGCTCATTATTTGCCACAAGTCTTAATGTGCAACACACGTTATTGTTAGTGTGAACATTACAATGAGTCAGAATGCTGGAAGCGAGATATTAAAGATTGGTTGTTGGCAGTGGCATTTGGGGATGTTAACAGTTAGCTCACAGTAGGAGCATTGCTAAATTCTGTCGAAGGACTGTTTGCTGCTGGTTTCCTTAATGATTTGAGACCGTGGACATGTTTGTGTGCGTCCCACAGACCCCCCACCACGTTCCTTTCCCAGATAAGTGGCAAGAGAGCATGGGACCGTTCCAGAAGATGCTGGTGATTCGCTGTCTAAGACCAGATAAGGTAAGGAATACTGCCATGGTACTGTACACACACACACACACACACACACACACACACACACACACACACATTCAATATAAACATCTCCGTCCCATTTATTATACACTCACAGATAGACACACACACGCACACACATCATGTATTTGTCCATAACTTGCAAAAATAGAACAACAAAATGTGTGGCAGATGTAGTTTCCTGCAAAATAAAGAGAAATGAAGGTTAACCACATAAAGAGCCTATCTTACTGCCACTGCTTCTGATACCGCTGGTCTGTTCAATAATGAACAACATCAAAACAAGAAAGTGTTTCCATTAGATGGACTTGCAACAACATTATATTTCAATATTTTCTATATTTTAACTGACAACAAAATGAACACAAATACAGTATGCCTGTCGTCTGCATCAACACCAATAAAACATAGTTCAGTAGGAATAGCTGATATTATTAATATATTTCCCCAACTGCTTTTTCCTCTATTCAAGTGACTCATGAAAAATAAAATACTGCATAAAAACATAAACAACGGTATTATAATGTAAATAAATAACACATCCAGAAAGTTTCATATTACAGCACATACTGTATGGTCTGCATGTACACACCATTGAGAAAATCCACACAAAATTTAAATAACGGTGGTCTACCTGGACTTGGTACAGAGCCCTGAATTAATTAACATTAAGTTTACTCTATAAGACAAAGTTTTTTCATATCAGAGAACATCCAAGAAAAACAATCCCGTGAAATAGCTGCATACTTTATCTTGGGATTGGGTGTATGTCCAATAATATGGTAGCAAAGAAATCCTTGCAGATTAAATTGGCCAGTTGCAGTCCCATCTACTTTGAAGAGATGTCCACCATAGAGGTCCCATATGTGAGTCCTTAAACTATTTCCTGTGGTAAATCCAAACCTAAGACACCTTCAAATACAGCATATAGCTGTTTTGAAATGGAACTACAGCATTGATTTCAATTGTATTGGCATGGCAGACATTTTAAAATAACCAAAAATAGTTAAAATACCTATTTGGAGTCCGAGATTGTGAACAATATGTATACATATTTTAAATATATTTTCTCAGGAATGTTGACACCCTTTGAATAGGTTACCCCTTTCAAATTGTTTGTGGTAGAAATGTGAGGATCTGTCAAGGGCCTGACTTGGCAAACTGTGCATTCCAGTCATTGAAGCAATCAACGAAAGTATTATGATCCTCCTTTTTGTGTGCCAAATAACGATCAAGATCATAGTGACAAAACTCTATACTACGAGAACAATGCATTTGAAATGTTATTGCGTAAGGCTGAAAATGTGGCAGAATATCTAATGTGTCAGTGTGCTGTTTGTAAAAGTAAAGAAGTGTGTAATAAAATGCAGTCAGCAAAAGCATTTACATTTCTGTTGAAGCCTTTTAAGTCAAGTCAACAATCTAAAACATGGTTGCTGCTTCCAACATAGAACATTCTGTCCAAAACCATGTTATTTCACATTTGGCTCTAGAGTGAACAACAGTCACAATTAGACCATTCCTCTAAAATCAGCATGACAAGCCTCACTATACAAGATGTAGTGGGAGGACAAGGCATGGTGGGAGATGATTACAGGGACAGAATGCTGAACATAGTTTAAAGGAGATGAAAAACAAATTTCACCAAGGGCGATGTGCTATTTGAGGGAATTCATGGTAAACTGCTTGGTTGCTGGTCCTATTTCTGTAAAACAATGAAGTGTTTGGTTGAAATGACAGATCCAATCAAGGGGACGGCCAGGGTCACTTTTTCCATATTGTTTAGAGACACAAAATATCTTACTTCAGAAAGTGTTATATTAACAAAAACCCTTGTTTTGTTAAGGGTTATAAAAGGAGAATTTCATTTCTCGTACTTAGAGGGATAAATAGTAAATACACTGTATAATATCAGATTTTCTCTAATTAAGGTGGAGTTAAAACACTTGTCTTCAAAGCATTTAAATGCTCTCAAGGGAGATACATTTTTATTTATGGGCTTATACCAGTATCAGCTGGTAGGAGGAAGTAATTTTCAACTCTGAGAGCAGTTTCAGTACCGTGAACCGATCTAAAACATGATTTAAATTTCTCTAAAGGTAGATTTGTTATTTGCTGTTTGGTTTTTATAAAACTACGATTAAAACGAGAGTTTAGAAATGGATCTATGTATTGATGAGTCTACGTTTGGCTTTTTGGGGACAGGCTGGATAAAAGCAAGCTTGAAGTACAGTAGGGAGCACTCCTGCTGTTAGCTGGAGAGCTATGATAAGGAATTAATGAATGCCTCATTTGATGGTGGGCTGACATGTGACAAATAATGGATTTTAGTCAAGAGTGCTTTTCAAGGTACACACACAAAGTTAAAGGGTGATTTTTTTTGTCACACCTTCAGAACAACTGGCACTTTGGGCAAAGTGACCTTACTTTAAGAAATGTAAGCGAACTTTAAAAACCTTATTTGCGTCAGTGTACTTGAGCTAATTTGAAAGGTCAGTTTTGCCTCATTTGAGGTGAGAAATTTAGCTAATAAACAAGTAGTATTTTATACTGTTTTCATCTTAATATTCTTCATCTGTCTCTTACAATTACAACTTTACATGCATTTTGGATGATAATAAATGTAAAAAATATATATAATATTTTGTGAATGTATAAGATCTTCTCATTCGTAAGCTTGGAATAACTCAATGACTGTACAAATGTATTGTTAAACATTGTTACTCTTTTTTTTTACATTCATGTTAATTTACTTTTGAAAATAAAACACAACTCATCTTTATGCTTTACCTCCTGAATTCAGATTTTCACCTTCAACCATAAAAACCGCTCTCCACTTTTCACATCAAACTCTGTTTAGATCATTCCCATGGTCCAGGAGTTTGTGTCCAACAGTCTCGGCCGTCCGTTCATCGAGGTGCCACCCTTCAACCTGGGCAAGGCCTTTATGGACAGCCACTGCTGTGCCCCTCTCATATTCATCCTCTCCCCCGGATCAGACCCTATGGCAGCTCTGCTCAAGTTTGGAGATGAGCAGGTTCACTTCTCTTTTTTCCGCCTCTAGACACTTCTCTTGGCCTGTAGACCATCCTTTTCACAGTCCCATTAATACGTCTATAATGCTCAAATTGTACGTTGAACATGGGTTATATGCGCACACACCCATATGCATGCACGTATCTGTGTGTTCTTCAGGGCTACAGTGGAAACAAGCTGACGTCCCTGTCTCTGGGCCAAGGTCAAGGACCCATTGCCATGCGCCTGATCGAAGCAGGAATCAAGGAGGGCACTTGGGTGGTCCTTCAGAACTGCCACCTGGCCACTTCCTGGATGTCCTCACTGGAGAGAGTGTGTGAGGTCAGACAACACATCATTTTGATACACAGTATCAGTCAAAGTTTGGACACACTTTTCCATTGAAGTGAATAGGAAAGTGTGTCCAAACTTTTGGCTGGTACTGTATGCTAAGACAGTGGACTAGCTTAGCATTCTATAGATGTAGTCTATGGGAGGCCTTTGTTTATTATTCTGGGGGGCATTTCTTTAACTGTATGCAAGACATCCTTTCAGTCGTACGTTAAATATGGTTTTGACTGTTTCAAACTGTGTGGAAGGCATATTTCAATCCTGCTGACAGTCATTCCATCTCCTGAAATGAAATGTCAAGGCCATTATGTCCTTGTGCAGAATGTGATTTTTTTAATCACTGTAAATACACTTCAACCTTTTTGTCAGTCCATCTCCACCAGGAAATACTTTTTACAGGTCTAGGAAGGCAACTAAATGGCAGCATTGTTTTACAGAATTTACAGTTTTATAGCTTCTGGCATTTTTATGTATCTTGCTGTCCATAGTCTATTTAAACCACTCTGTCCTCTCCTGGCTTTGTGTCATAGGAATTGAACCCAGAAACGACCCACCCAGACTTCCGACTGTGGTTGACCAGCTACCCGTCGGCCACCTTCCCCGTGGCTGTGCTTCAGAACGGGGTCAAGATGACCAATGAGGCGCCCAAGGGCCTTCGCGCCAACATCGCCCGCTCCTTCCTCATGGACCCCATCTCCGACCCGGAGTTCTTTTCCAGCAGTAGCAAACCGGTCTGTCCGCGTGCAAGTGACAGTGACAGACAGACAGACAGACAGAGAGGGAGAGAAAGAAAGAGAGAGAGAGAGAGAAAGAAAGAATGATCGTGTGATGTGTGTATGTGTGTTACACAAGCTGTACTGATGGAAATGGGTGGACAGAATCAGACCAAAAGAGTGGCCCATTATAACATGTTTGAAGGCTTTCTTTTCTGTGTTGATTTGCCCCAGGCTGTGTTCAAGGCCCTGATGTACGGCCTGTGCTTCTTCCACGCCCTGACCCAGGAGAGGAGGAAGTTTGGCCCCATTGGCTGGAACATTCCCTACGAGTTCAACGAGACTGACCTGCGCATCTCTGTCCAGCAGCTCCACATGTTCCTGGAGCAGTACCAGGTACACACACACACACACACACACACACATACACACACACTCCCTTCCCCACCCAGCCAGACATTCAGCTAGTCAGTCAGGGGTTGGGTGTGGGCCCTGTGGATGCTAGCTGTTTCCACAGTATTTGGGTTCAACCAGTAGAAACAACACAGCTGAGCTACCTGGAAAACTACCACATGCGTGCATACACACACAAACACATCTACGGATGTTCAAGTAGTAGAAACAAACTGCTGGACAGTGCTTTTCTGCAGGTTATCTTAATGGCTGTTGTTATAGCTGAAGCTAGTTGTTTCAACAATCTAAATACTATTATGAAACTAGTGTTGTTTATTTTGACACACGCACACAAAACAAAAATCCTCTCTAATGCTGTAGACTAATTCACTGTGCTTTATTCACACCTATAAACATGACAAACACCCGAAGAAAAGTGTAGTGTGCCGGCATCTTCCTAGTCAACATCTAATCCCAGAGGCTCAGGCCTTTTGACATTCACAAGCGGGGTCTACTCACTCAAGTGACTCTTTCATCAGTCACATTGAAAACCCTCTTGACATTTTCCAAACTAAGGAAAATGATCCTACGCTGCCGAGCTCCCCTGTCACCCCGCCCCTACCCACCCACCCACTGCTCCAAAACAAGTGGCTAAGAAATCCGTTGAGAGGCATCCTGCTAACGCATTGACATTCTCCTTTTGTAACTGAGTGCCACCTGCAGCATTTGCAAGTAAAATTTCCTGTACGAAATGCCACGGCCATACCCCACCCCTTCTCCACACCCAGTCAACCTTTATTTCATATTCGCCTGAAGTGAAAGCTAACCGATGCTGTTGCCTGCACCGCTATATTAGGTCCATGAAAAGCGGTTATATTGAGACACAAGCTCAAATAGAGTGGCTGCTGTTGAAGCAAAATTTGAACGACGTAAAGTTCAACCTGGAGTGGGAATTCTCTTCAATAGGTCCCTGAAACGCCAAACAATAAGGGTGCTAGTCGCTAGGTATCTGTTCAAATGTCACAAAGTCTCACACATGACACATGACTGTGCTTCTGTTGCTCCAACAGACTGTCCCATTTGAAGCTATCCATTATATGACGGGCGAGTGTAACTATGGTGGCCGAGTGACGGACGACTGGGACCGGCGGACGCTGCGCACCATCCTCTCCATCTTCTACACTCCCAAAGTCATCGAGGACCCGAACTACAAGTTTGACCCCAGCGGACTTTACTATGCCCCACCAGAGGGTGATGTAAGAGTGTCCACCCATACTTCTCTCTTAGGGGGTAAAGGGAAATTCCGCAAAGACTGTCATATTTATTTTCTGAATTACAGTGGGGGAAACGATCAAGTCACACGAAAACGTGTGGAGGGAGTACCACTTTAACTCTGATCCCGTTCTTCAACTTTTCACTTTCAAAGTACACTCCACAAAGTTCAGGTTCTGAATTTGATTTGGCTTCGTCAAGTAAAAAATGAAATCAGATTAAATAAAATATGCGCATTTAGATAAACGGAGGTGCTAATGGACCTCCATCCACATGGATTCATTATAAATCAGGCACTGTCTCCCTGTATACCAAAGGACAGTGGCCATTCAAAGATAATTTCATCGAACAAATCAGACCATGGATTATTCTTATATTCTTATATCTTAATGCTACATCCATTTTATGCATTGTTTTTTTTAAACTGCTCAGCCCCAGATCTAAAAGATCTGTACAGAAAGTACAATCTTTTTCAAACAAGTTCTTGAAATAACTTCGAAGTGGATTCCTTGTCACCTTTGTGAGCTACTTTTAAAAGCTCCTGAGGGGATGAAACTTCTGTTCAGGGTCTCAGCAGGGCTTCCTGCCAGTTGTACCATCTAATTGAATAGCCAGTGTGAGTGTAATACTCATACTATTTTATTTGGCATTTCCCCTTGTCCGCCTGAGATCTTTTATTCATGAACTTTCATTTAAATAGTCATTATTATAAATGTCAGCAATCCAAGGGGTAGACTTGTTTTTCAGTGAGTATTATTACATTGCTGGGCCCCTGTCTAGTTTTCAGCTGTTCACAAATCTCCCCCATCCCTGCCCTGCCTTCTGTAGTATCAGAGCTACATTGACTACACCAAGGCGCTGCCACTCAACCCATCGCCAGAGATATTTGGCATGAATGCCAATGCTGACATCACCAAAGACCAAACAGAGACACAGCTTCTGTTCAACAGCATCTTGCTTACCCAGGTATGACTACCACTCAGAATGAGCAAAGAGCCATTAGCTGTACTTCTATTACCCAGGTATGACTACCACTCAGAATGAGCAAAGAGCCATTAGCTGTACTTCTATTGCCCAGGTATGACTACCACTGAGAGTTAGCAAACTATTATTAAGAGTTATTAGCTGTACTTCTCTCTGCCCTTCATTGGACTTAGGAGGGTTTGGCAGGCCATTTGACATTTTTGGACTGGCATTGTATGACAGTAACTGGGCATTCCACTGTGAAAACAGTATACAGCTAGCAGTGTGCCCTGGTTAAATATCAGTCCAATGCTGAAAATCCTAGGGTGACCCCGTGCTGGCTCCCACCCAATGCGCTTACTTGTTAATAATAATAATTTCATACATTGAATGGCACTTCTCCCATCACCCAGTATCAGAAAGACACACACATGCAAACACAGGCATAAAGTGAGCAGGGTCAATGTTGATCGTTAGCACCCATTCCACATTCCATTAAAATGTGCCATGAAACATTTATCTCCAAGAGAGAAAACCCCATGAATATTTAAGGTTGTTTGTTCAGAGATATGTCAAATTGAAAAATAAGTCAACTCCTCAGTTGATATGCTCGGGTTCCTGCTTTCGACACAGCCCGGGAATGTACTGCCACTATGCTTGGCTTTGGAGGAGCAGCTCCATGATCTTGCCTCATTAGAGTTCTGCTCTGTGCATCGGGTCATGTTTGCTCATCTAAGATTACATCTTATCGTCGCCAAAACCTCTCGCTGAACAAGTCTAAGGGACTGAAGACATCAAATCCATAACTGTGACAGACCTTTCTGCAGTTGGTTTGGAGGAAGGAGGGCTTTTTTTTTTCAGCTGCAGTTTATTGCATCTCTCCCTTTGCTCAAAGTTTCAGAGCCAAAAGTTTAAGTTATTTCTACACTCCCGGGGATGTTTTGGAAGTCAAAAATATATATAGCTTTGTTGAAGTGGATGCCAGCGCATATGGGCGTCACAGTAACAAACATTCTTTAACTCTGTCCCTCTCATTCACCCACACACTCTCGCTTACACAGATACACAGAGACAGACAGACACACACACACAAATAAACAGGCACTCACTTGTACGTAAGTAACCAATTAAACGTACAAAATAATGTTTGTCAGACAAAACTAAAAAGTAAAAAACATTTGGGAGACAACTGCATGGTTTTGACGAGTTCAATTAGGATTCATTGAAGCATCGGTTATCACATCATGTTATCACCAAGATTAATAATAGTTTCAGCCTCATGACTTGTAAGACTGTGCTGTTAGGGAGCAATTCGTCTCTAGAGTTAATAAACTGAAGTTCCAAGTGAACCCAGACAGATATTTGTCATTCCCACTGTGTCCCGGGCATTATTCAGTGATTATCCCTCCCATTATCACTGGATTGTGACTGAGCACGTTTATTGAGAGCAGGACTGAAAAGCATGGGTGAATCAACCTTTTCAAAATGCAAATAAATAGGCAATTAGATTTATGTGCTGCACACACTCATATGGTTAGAGGCCCTTGTCTTCGAATCAGCTGGGGAAGTAAGAACTAGCCAAGATCTATCGAGAAAATATATGATTTAACCTGTGTTTCTGTGGGAGGTTCCCTGTGGGGAGGTTGGGATGTCGTTTTCCACTTTAATGGGGATATGAGTGGTCACCAGTACTTTAGTTGTGATATGTTTTCGTTTTGTTTAATGGAATACATTTTAGGGTCAAACTTACCATGGCATTTGTAATAACTTCAATGTTCTAATCTGGAACACAGTCTTACATAGTCTCTGAAGCCTGTGATTAAAGTTATTAAGGTTTCAGTCCAGAAAAAAAATATTTCAAGGGTTGTGTGATGTGCTAATCTTGTTCTTTGTGTGTGTGTGTGTGTGTGTGTGTGTGTGTGTGTGTGTGTGTGTGTGTGTGTGTGTGTGGTTTTGTTGACAGGGAGAGTTGACAGTAAGTACAACTTCAGGACTTGTTCATCAGTGCAGTAAGAGTTACAGTAGCAGTAAGTAGACCTCAGGGCTGAGACATTGAGTGGGCCAGTGTAAGCAAGAGATAGTACACACTGTTGAAGGTAAGGTCCAAAGGTATGCTACTGTAGGCGACAAAGAGATGGCACAGGATGAGAATGCTTCAGTAGAAGAGGGTTAGGACAGGTATTTAGCTGTGTCTCCAAACACTGGATAGAACAAAACCACAATTTTGTTTGACTCAGGCTTTCTCGTTGTTTGAATCCAACTCAGTCTAGCAGCCAAGTGTTTGTTTGAGTGTTGGCTTCAGCTTCAACCTGAAATGATGTAAGCTCTAGTTCGGTCAGAGTGTGCTAACTGTCCCCACCCCCTGCAGTCCCGCTCCTCTGGTGGCGATGGCAAGTCCTCAGACGACATGGTGTACGACGTGGCAGCCGACGTGCTGAGCAAGCTCCCCGCCGACTTCAACATCGAGGCGTCCATGCGGCGCTTCCCCACCAGCTACAGCCAGAGCATGAACACGGTGCTGGTGCAGGAGATGGGCCGCTTCAACAAGCTACTGGTGGCCATCCGAGAGTCCTGCATCAACATCAGGAAGGCCATCAAAGTAAGGCTCGGCAATGGGAGTGGGTCAGACACCATAATTCTACTCTGGCATAGATTTGGTCCTATATGTTCATTCAGGGCAGGAGGGCAAGGAGGGTAAGTATGATTGAAGTTCAAGGGTAGTCGAACCTGATCAAGATTTTTAGATTATGGACTATGCATGGGCATGTCTTGAAAGCACTAGAATTTTCCTCCACCCACACAAAAGCACTCACCATTAGCAGAGAAAAACAAAGCACTCCAATGTTTGAGAACATCCGTTGACCCTGAGGGAAAAAGAAAATCTATCCCTCCATCCAAGCTGCAAAGCCCACTCAGCTTTCTACTCAATGGATGCTAATGGCCACTACAGATTTTACACAATCCCAACTCCTTTAAGAAGCATCTCGTCTGTCTATCTGCGGTACTGTACATCAACAGGTCTGGACCCTGAGGCCTCTTCAGGTGGTCCCTTCAGTGGCAGGGAGATAGCAGCTACAAAGTATAGTGCTAGCCTCCTCAGCTGGTAAAGAGGGCTGGCATGCCTATGTGTCTGTGTGGAGTTTAAAGGAGTAGTTCACTCAATATTTGGCAGTTCAAACAAAGCATACAAAGTTTTGACAATAGAATGGTAGAAGTTGTTCAAAACTGTGCTTTCCTCTTCCGGGCCATGCAGTTACCCCAACAATAAAAATAATGAACAGTTTGTTCTATTGCTAAGAAATAGGTGAAGTAATGGCAACTTCTAATATCTGAGAACCACATATAGAGTTTGAAGTAAACTATTCCCCTGTGCTAGCTCTCTGCAACAATCTCCAAGTGTGAGTTGAAGACTCGACCCCCTAGGGAGTGAAGCCTGTGCAGGTTGAAGAGTCAAGTTATCAGGACAAGACTTCAGTTTGCTCTGTGTAGTGTGCGCTGCTATCAAAGGGGCCCTCTACAGCGATAAGAGTCTCCATTATGTGGTTCTTCTTATATCTCTGTAAAGAGCTCTGAGATTGACAGGCTCTGATCTCCTTCAGCTACGTCCCAGGACTCCTTTTTTCCCCCTGAATCTTCAGATGCGTCGCTATACCCGGTGCTATAGTTAGAGACGAAGGATGGTAGTTCAAGTGCCAGAGATTTGAGATGTTTGTGTGTGTGTCTGTTTGTATGTGTATGCATAGCAGCGCTCGTTTGTTGCAATTTGCATTGAACACAGCAGCACTTGTCAAAAATGATACATTTGTACCTTTGCGTTTATGGAGATTATCATACTGACAATAGCAACAAGCTGAGCCTTCTAAAGCGGTTAGAATATTTATCTTAAAATAAATCAGTTTCCGTTGTAGTCCCTAACCCGATGTCCCAAGTAATCTAGCTATAATACTGAGAAATGATGTGTGGGCTTAATAAAGAAATGATCAAATAAAGAAATAATGAAAATATTTCCTGCAGTCCTTCAATATACATTGAAGACCCCCATGCAAGTTTAAGTTTGACCTGGGGTGTGTGTGTGTGTGCGTGTGCGTGCACTGCCAGGGTCTAGTGGTCATGTCTAGTGAGCTGGAGGAGGTGGTGAACAGCATCCTGAAGGGGCGAATTCCGGGCATGTGGATGAAGAAGTCCTACCCCAGCCTCAAGCCTCTGGGCAGCTACGTCAAAGACTTCCTGGAGAGACTCGCCTTCTTGCAGGTGAACCCCCACACCCCCAAACATTTTGAATAAGGGAGGACATCCATACGATTATCAACCAAAACAATCCATCAGTGACCCATTAGTATTTTACACATCCTGCCTTTTATTGATTGTACCCACATTCATTTGATGGCTTTCAACTGAATAAATTTGATTGGAATGAGGAGATTGTTATTGTTTCACAATAGTGTTAATGTGGTACTAACGTTTTGTGCCATGACCTCATTACATGCCTTTGGGTTGGAGCATGGTTAGATATGTTTCCCCAGTGCAAAACTTTACTTTGGGTATACATAATTATTGGTTTTAGGTGTAGAATCCTTTTGTAGAAACTTCCTAACTTGTACATACAGATTTATGCTGACTTTCTAACATTTATTTAAACTAAGGTATATGATTTCTATTGCATGTTTCTGAAAAAAAGTGGATTTCTGTTGTTTCTGAATGGTCATTTTATTTCAATGCATACATACACACAAGCATTCAGAAAAGCTGATCAAATCCTTTATTAGAACAACACAACTATTACTGCTTTTCTCTGAGGACAGGAATGGCCAAAAATATGACTTCTTAAGACTCCTAAAACTTTCTAAATGAACATGTCACACTTGTGTGTAACAATACATAATCATAATAAATACTTAAGTATGTAAAAACGTTATGAACAGCTTACGCTAATTTAATGAGGGGGTTATGTGCACCCTGTTCCAATAAAGAGAGGGTTTGTAGTTCTGACAAGGGGCTTTCAACCGTGGCCAGCGCTCTTCCTGGAGAGAATCTGTCATGTGAGCACACGCAGCTGAATGCTCCATCTAATGATCAGCTCTCCGTGTACCACTCCTCGGGGTAGAGCTCTCCTCGTGGTCCCCACTGCTTCGTCAGGTGGAGATAACGTCTGTGTGTGTGCGTGTGTGGGCTGTCTGTCTGTGTTCGTACGGTTGCTCCTGTGCATTCTACAGGAAAGCCTACTGTTAAAACTCTCTGGCCAACTAAGGGTGAAATAGGATGAAATCAGTTCAGTGGTCACAGGCTTGTCACCTGACTTTCTGCCTTAAACACAAACATATATAGATTCCTAGACAGAGATACAGACACTATAGTACATTTAGGCTTTTCACGTCCACTGTGAACCAAACACAAACAAAGCCCTTACACTCATACACTCTCCCATTCCCGTCGGCTTTAACCTGGGGGTGCTCCTCTCTGTCTCTAGGAATGGTACGACAACGGCACGCCCGCCGTGTTCTGGATGTCTGGCTTCTTCTTCACACAGGCCTTTCTGACGGGCGGCCAGCAGAACTACGCCCGCAAGCACACCATCCCCATCGACCTGCTGGGCTTCGACTTTGAGGTGCTCGAGGACATGGAGTACCGTACAGCCCCCGACGACGGTACGGCCGGGGAGAATGAGTGGAGGAATGAGAATGAGTGGGGGGGAGGTAGACCCTGGTTTGAAGTAGCCTACAGTAAGCGCTGAGAACACAAAGGAAAGGGGGGCGGGGGGGCTCGTTCAGTCATTCATCCCTTCTTGGATCAGCCCCTAGCTGGGCTCCCAGCACCATTCAAGGAGTGTCAGTCAAGCCTCAACCCCTTATAGGGACATGCTCCATCAGTCCCCTGCTGCTGCTGCTGCTGCTGCTGCTTCACCAGCCTGTCACTCCACCACCATAGTGGTGTTTCTGTATGTGTGAAAGACGTTTGAGAAAGGGTGCTGCAAAATATGTATATTAATGTTGGTTTCCTGTCCTTATTTATGCAGGTTGTATAGGAGATACAATCTGTTTCAAAAATAGCTGTTATAAAGCCACACATTTGATCTATAGTTCCCATGCTCCAGATGATACAAGGGGTGAAGAATTTTAATATTAACATAACTTATATTAACATTAACATCACTTGCACAATAACAACATAAAAGTGTTGATATCTTGGGTATATTTCAATGGTAAAGGTTTGTCTAGTTCAGTATATTCAAGACAATACAGTCGATCTAGAGATATCATTATGTTGTAACTTATAACATTTCTGACCAAATTAGACTTGAGAGAATAGACGCTTCTTGGATCGCTGATTATCGTCATAATCAATTAAATCAGTGTCATCAGCCCTATTGGAGCTTTAAACAAAAGGCTACCGTTTTAGCTGTGCGTCTACCATCTGTCACAATGATACAAAGAATCATGTCACGTGGTAAATGACTAAAAGTGTGCATGATAAATCAACATGTTTGTATCTTCGTTGTAGGTGTGTACATCCGTGGGCTGTACATAGACGGTGCACGCTGGGACAGAAAGACCAAACTCATAGCGGAGTCCTACCCCAAAGTGCTGACCGACACGATGCCTCCGGTAAGACATGGAACACATATTCTACAATAACACAGTCTATTGACAGAAGGCTTTTGACTGCGGATCCGTAGTGTGGTGTTTGACAAGTCCTGTGAGTTTTGAAAACTGAAAAGCCACTGGCTTTGTACAGGGCTCCCCACTGAGCCCACTGAATAGGTTGGCCAGAAATCCCAGAAAAGCCACTGGTTGCCTTGGATTGTGCATGAGAGCAATCATCTTTTGTAATTTTACTACCTTTAATAAATAGAACAGTAATATAAAGTTTTGTCAAGAAGAAACCTTAACTCACTCAAGCAATAAGTGTGTGCATTGTATTTCCTGTTGTTCAATTTCAATTTTACATTTATGGTCATTGCAACAATGAATGGATTGCAAGATTATGTTACATTAATAAACTGAGTCCTTTTTTAATGTTCTGCAGATTGCATGTGGAGAGCTTTTAAATAGTGAGACATAACTGTCGCTAACACAACATGATCAAAATTTGCTTCAGGGGTCACAAAAAACTCAACATCTATTGGTTGGGTCTAAAACACAGTAACAACAAAACAGTGACCTTACATAACAGTGATCGTGGTTTGAAGAGATGAACAACTAGAGAGCAAAGTTTCCTATTCTTGATTCCACCGGGCATTTGGAGATATCATATATCTTTCTATGTATCGGTGGTCCCCCAGTATGAAAACAGAGCTGATTCAGATCTATATCATGCTTCTGAACTCCTACGAGGCATCTATTTTTACTGGAGTACAATACCCTGGGCCCCAAGGAGAGAAGAAGAAACAACAAACAGCTGTATAATAAAATAAGCCTGCCTGCCTCAACCTAGGAGAATGTTCACAGCTCAATGTTCAAAGTTCTGGCTCTGGGCAGAGCCTAACCAAGCTATTTCAACGTAAACTTTGTGCCGCGATAAACTTTGTACCCCCCTCCCATGCTCATTGGTTTTCTTGAGGGCCTTCTTAATTACGACTTGATATGGTGTATGAATAGTATATTAAGTAAGAAATTAAAATAAGATGCTACTGGCAGATTCGGCAGAACCTCCAAGACAAAATAGGACTGATTGCTTTGCAAGTATTTGTGCGTTTTTTGCTCTTGCAATGCTAGCTTGGGGTATGAATAATGCACAAGCCTGGCATTTTAATATTCAAACGTATCAGAGAAGCGTATTAACAGAATAATTTTTTTGACAAGAGCGAAACTTAATTAAAAATGTGTTTATTATTTGTTGGGGAAAACACAACACAGTCGGTGGGGCAGGCTTTGAAATGCAAATCTTGTTGCAGCACCGATATTGAATTGGATGGGTATTTCTAGACTAGAAATCAACAAACTGGCTTTTGTTTAAAGTTTTGAGTTGCCCAGTTTATCCCTTTTTGTTTGACCAAGGCATGCTAATGGACAATGAGAAATGTATCTCTGCCTTCCCAAGTTTTTGTACCCAAATATTTTTCATAATGCGGAGAAAAAACAGGTCAAAATGTACTGCAAGACTTAAACTTGTCTCTACCTTTAGTCTCATTTTGGTGTTTTCAGCTCTATTTCCTTTTTCAGTCTATTTTGTACAGGGCTACCCTATTTTCACCAATCATGTCTTTGCATTGCTGATTGACGATCTTATACTTATTTACCTATACGTACTCGTATTTTTGTCTGAATTAGTGTATTAATGATTTTGTCACCCCCCCTCCCCCTCCCACACACACTTTCTTCAGATGTGGCTAAAACCTGTGAAAAGGCAGGACCAGTCCAAGCGGATGTGCTACCTTTCACCGGTCTACAAGACCAGCGAGCGTCGCGGCACCCTCTCCACAACAGGCCATTCCACCAACTATGTAATCGCCATGACTCTCAACACGGATATGCCCGCTGAACACTGGGTCCGACGGGGAGTGGCACTGCTATGTCAGCTCAGCTCCTAGTCTTGCACCAAAGTTCCATTCAACTTCGAATACAGTTCAACCAGCTTCATAAAATTTATTAAAAAAATGTAAGTCATAGTAGTAGTAGCAATACTATTAATCACATGATTGGAGCAGGCCTTTCAAGAAGTTTATCGTTTTTTCAATGCATATTGTCCTCATTCTATTAATGGGTAACATTCACAAGAGGGAAACTTTTTAATGTTTATTATTTTCTTTCTTTATGGGGACAGCACACAGATAATCAGCGAGGATGATAAATGTGATGAATACATTTAATACCCAAATCTGTAAACAATTTATGAAACAAATAAAAAAAACGACCACGGTGCTTTATAATGAACTTTTTTCTTTTCCATTTTGCAATTACCAGTGAAATCATTAAATATTCATGTGGCCCATTGTCAATCACTCATTCAAAAGCACAGTAGCTTAACTGAAGCTGTCAATGGATACTGTAACTGTAAAAGGTAGGCTAATATCCTGACCCAATAGGTTTATACCTAGTTAAGGTTATTTTCTTTTTAGAATACCACTGAATGTTTTTAAATAGGTCCTTAATACAATATACACCATGGAAAATTACTTCACTTTAATTAGATTTGTGAAAGAGATAGCCAGGCCAAGAATACCTCATCATCACAGTAAATCAGTTTACAACATAAAATGTAACCACGGTTTGAAAAGTTATCTCCTTTTATACAAAAAATAAATGAGAAAATAATTACACCCACGATTGTCTGTACCTTTTCAATCATGCATCATGCATGACTCAATCCAATCAAGTACATTAGTTTAATGTTATTGACGATGATTAACACTCAATAAGACAGATGATGGATGTCACATGGTGACAGGATAAATGGAAGTCACACATATTAAATGTGCTCCAGCAGGTGAAGCAAATCTGGCTGGCTAGATAATCACTGTAGCAGTGGACAGTCAATGGAATGTCAAGGGCAGCCACATCAAACGCCAGCCACTGTTGGCACACAGATTTGTGTGTAAGAAAAAAACTAAAACGAACAGGGCCACTTTTGGCACAGTCGGTGAAGGATTTACCATTTAGAGCGATAGAAAAACTAATGATTTTGCAAAAATCTTTTTAAAAGAACATGTCCAAAAGCTTCCCTGTAATACAGGAGCATATTTCCAATTACAAGTGCAAATAATTAAATAAAATTTAGGACATTTGAACAGTACAAATAGAAGCATATTGTCAGCACTTGTATTATGGTTGTGCCCTGCTTGCTCTTTCTTGGATTATGGGAATAACTTCAACAAAGTAAACTGATTGGCATAATTACCTCAAAGATGAGGAATGATACAACACTGAAACAATACGCATTTACTAAAGACAAGTTGACCTGGTAACTTGATCTGATCTGCGCAATTACATCATCTTGAAGGTGGTTTTTACAGTAATGCGGAGTTTGAGGTATGTTTAATACCGGACTCTATATAGCTAATCTTTAAATCAGCTATTTAAGACGCTACAGCAATCAAACAGAGAGAAGCACACTCTAGGGATTTAAACCCTGTCTAAATAGAAAATGAAAAAGCTTATCTGACTGAGAAAACTTAAAAATTATTTTAAAAGAATTTCACATTATTAAGCAGATCCTTGCTTTACCTTTTTTAACTACAGGGAGTCTGAAAAATATACTTATTTACTAGGTCATAAACTAAAAATGAAAGGTTATTTGGCAAGATTTCTGGGCATAGAAAAGGCTGTTAACATTCTAGACGAAGAGTTATGTTTTTTTTTCTCAAGTAGACTAAGCAAAACATTTGAAAAGGAACTGACAATTGGAAAACAAATTCAACAACTACGGAGAGCCGTTTCCTATTTTTAACTGTGTGATAGAAACCTTCTGTGCGCGGAATAATAACTGCAGTTAACAGTAACTGACACGTAAATAAATAAACGGAAAGCTTCTCCAAAATTAACTGCTGGGTAAGCTTGACAATCTCTCCAAATGTGCTCTTAATGATGATCACTTTGTTTTGTGAGAAGCGAAAAAGCTATGCTGTACACTTTTGCAAAAACACTTCTACCACTCCTCAAAAAGTTGTATCTTGTTCTGGTTCAGGTTTCCAAGCTACTTTGTTGAAAGCCTGCACCATTTTTGGGCTGGCGCTCCCGTGGCTTGGGCTTCCCAATGCTTTGAGAGCGATGCATTGACACAGCCAGACGCCATAGCAAGTTTTGTGATGGACGTTGCTGGAACACGCCACAGGCAGGGATAATGGGACACACCACGGGTTGCTAGTGGATGGGCAGGCGGGCGAGAAAGGAAGTTTTGATGGATGACTGGTGGCCTGCCAGGGTGTGACTCCTGCCTTACCCTGGGGAGAGAGAGACCTATTGGAGGTTTCCGGTAAGGATTTAGTTAGGGGGCGCTACACCCACTGATATCATCATACTTGTTGACAGCTCTTTAAAGATTTGTGACTAAATGCCCACTAAATGCCCACGTCACCTGTCTATTAGTAGGAGTGAGAGAAGGTATTGCTAGCCATTTGTGTAGTCATTGATTCTAGGGGAGTGTAACTAGGCATTTTGGACCACAGGGGTAGGAGGAGGACACATTTGATGAAAAGAGCATTGTTTCATGTGAACACCAGATCTGCATTAGCCTTTGCTTCTGTTATGGAATGGAGGTGCGGAGCAAGAATGGAAACACCATGCATGTAAGACTGGACCATCACATGAGAAAAAAAAACCTAAAAAAGACAAACACTTTTAAGGCCGAGACAAACAATTACCCACACAGCCTCGTGCCCTCCCACTAAAATCCAAAGTCAATAACAATGTCATCTTCAAAGATGGCGATGAGCAGCATGATGGCGAATCCTGTGAGAAGGCCCACATTCTGCAAGGCAAAGTGGCCCAGCTGGCAGCGCTTGTGGTCCTCACTGTCACCGTGGAGCATCTCCGGTAACTAAAGAAAAACGAACACATTCAGATGAGACATATTTTCCCGTCCAACCCACTGACATGGTATGGAAGGGGATTACATGTGGTGTGTCTCCACCGCTAACACACCATGTCCACCAGAGCCACGTAGAGGAACATGCCCGCCGTCACGGCAAAGATCCAGCTGGTGACGTTGTGCGTGTAGGTGCCCACGGCCGTGCCTATCACCATGCCCACGTAGGCCATGAGGGCCGACAGCAGGTTGTAGACGATGGCCTGCTTCACGGACATGCCCGCCTTCAGCAGCACTGCAAAGTCACCTGGAGGAGAGGAGCAGGGAGACGAGGGGGGGCGTCACACAACAGGGCAGCCACCTCACCCAGACGTGACCAAGTACACCAAACAAACACTGTGTGATTAACCCATTGAAACCTGCTAGTGTGCTAGCCATGGTAGTTTGAAAAGGAATGGCCTGGTTATTACTTTAGATACACGTACGGCGTAGCGTACTGTTAGCAGAGCTGTGATTTTTACGTTGCACGGTGACCCTCTTCAGACATTGGCAGCCCAGCTGCAGGAAGAGGCCCAGGTCTCAGCGGAAACGCCCTGGATTCACAACCAGGACTGAGTAGAGGGAGGGAGGGAGGGGCTGGCCTACATTTCCTCTGCTGCACCACAACCAGTGGCCTCTTTTCCTCTCTAATTACCCGTACTGTGAATATATTACTACTTTGCTCCCTCATCCAGCAATCAAACGGAGTAAAATGAACCAAGGACAGAGGAGAGGAACGGGGGCCTCGCGCCACTGTCTCCGTCTCCTTTCTCTCACTTCCTCCTGGTGGTTGAAGAATCTCAGTCCCACTCCTTGACGTCCTCAAAGCCGCCAATTAACACACCCATCATTGCAAATGAGTTTCACGACGGGGCACTAAAGAGCCCTCCCAGCTGTCGCCTGGCACAGAGGACCTGCTCTGTGAAACGGAGGCTGAGACGGCACCCCTGCCACTTGTCAAAATGCTGCCTTCATTTGTCACTCGCCCTATAGGGGGTAGCGGGCGCTGGCAGTGGTGGAGACCATCAAAGGGAGTCTTGGTGTGCTGCGTTGCCACATAAGCAGTCACGCTTAACATTCTGGAAAACCTGGAGAGCGTCTGTCGTCTGTCTGGGGTGGCAAAGTATAAACATTCCCTAAACGCAATCCTCATCTCAGAAAAAACTGTGTTCTACTCAACATTGTCCAACAAGCTAATCGGCTGACACGTGTAGACATATATTAGAGCCCCGTCCCTCGTTTGTCAAAGTAGACGCTAGAAAGACACGGTCAACACAATCAGGAGCAGGCGGACAAAAGACGAGCGGCTTTTCTTTCTGAAATAACTCTCTGTATCTTGTCTGTTACACTGCTTTTGTCTCTCCTACTCTATCTGCCCCGCGCTCTCTCTCTCTCTCACACACACTCTCACACACACTACACTGCCCTGGATATAACAGGGAGACATCATTAGTGCTGATATTGTCTGAAAGCCCTATGGGCTCTGCTCTCCCTGCCATCTCTCTCTCTCTCTGTCTCTGTCTCTCTCTCTCTCACACACACACACACACACACACACACACACACACACACACAGGAAAACCCAGTCAGAGGCACCAAGACCACAGTGTAGCTGAATCAAGGCTGCATTCTCTTAGTTTGTCACCGAGTGCAGATGAAGTGCAATGATTGGTGTGGAGAGTGTATAATGAATAGAAGTAGCCGAGCAACTGTGTGTGTGTGTGTGTGTGTGTGCGTGCGTGCGTCGTAGTGTACAGAGAGATGGGCATGGTGCCTTCTTTATTGACAGGCTCTTTGTTTCCCATGGCGATTATGGGTAGTGCTTGAGACTGCGGCACTCAGGCCTTTGAATGGATGAACAGAGGAGTCAGTATTGGCTCGAGCTGTGATTGGTCTATGGGTGCAGTAATTGACTAATGTCTTTTTTAAACACACTGTGTGTGTGTGTGTGTGTGTGTGTGTGTGTGTGTGTGCGTGTGTGTTTCACTTACCCAATTCATGCGGCAACTCGTGGCAAAATACTGCAACAGATGTACTGATGCCACCTGTAATGTTGGCACTGAAAGCAGCACCTGCCAAAGACACATGTTTGAGATCATAATTAAAAACGGGACTAGATGACACACCCTTAAATGCACACCACTTCAGGCCTTTTGGTCACAATGAGGTGTCTGAAAATCAGGAGCTATTTCGTGGGAAAGGATCTTCCTGGGAGTCACCTATGGCCAGGCCGTCGCTGAAGTTGTGCATGCCGTCCCCCATGATGACCATCCAGGCGATGCTGGCAATGCCCGCGTCTTTCATCTCCTGGTCCGAGTGGCAGTGGCCCCCATGGGAGTGGCCGTGGCCGTGGCCGTGGCCCCCGTGTTTCTTGGCCTTGCGGCCGTTCTCCCTGCCGGGCGACTCTGCGTCCCGGGTGCTCTGCTGGGAGTCGGTGAGGGCCGGAGCCAGAGGGGTCTTAGTGGTGGGGGAGTCGGGCAGCTGGAGCTCCGAGAGCTGTGTGTCGTTGTGGCCGTTATCACAGGACACTACAGTGCCTTCGCACCCTACAGGCCAGAGATAGAGACAGAGAGACAAAGAGAACGCGTGAGAGTAAGGCCCAGACGCCCTGGTTTAAGGCTCATACTAATCTGCGTAGGGTCACGGTTATAAATGACTGTTCTGCTCAAATCTTTCTATCAATAACATCATGGTATGCAGGTTTTTATGAATCCACCAGTCTAACCTTCGGCCAGGGGCTTGAGGTTGAGCCACTCTGCCTCTGAGCGGCGATTCAGCTTGTGATCCGACAGCTTCCTGCCGATCTTGGCCTCCTCGTCTTTTTCCCTCCTGACACATAGTTTGCCCTGGAGGGAGCACACACACAAGGAGTTCAAATACTAAATACTTACACGACTAACAACAATATATTGATGCGCTATTTTAGAAGGAGCAGGATACTGCTCTGCATGGTGTTAGTGGGACACCTTACCCCCTGTTCTCTGTAGTGTTGGAACATGCCGATACAATGTTCAATGATGAAGAGCAGATAGATGCCCCCTAGGGCTGTCAGGCCCTTCCAAACCCCATCAAAGGCCACCAGTAGATCTTTCTCCTCGCTGTCTGCTTCAGGAGCTCCGTGGTCGTGGTGCCCCTGAGACTGTGGAAGAAGACATCCCACAATGTTTGTATTCTTTATTCATCAAAAGACCCACCCTGCACGAGCCTTTTTACTGTATAGTATAGGTATAGAAAGTATTTACATTTTACTGTATAGTATAGGTATAGATAGTATTTACATTTTACTGTATAGTATAGGTATAGATAGTATTTACATTACAATATATTCTATATTTTTGATGTACGGTATAGGTATAGATAGTATTTACATATACAATCCATATATGTTCTAGACTTAAATAGTCTATCTGTTAAACCAGGTATCTGATCACCTGATCACTGATCAATTGTTTGGCTCAAACGCCGCCGTTTCCTGCTGGCTATACCTGCTGGCTAATGGCTTTACTTCTAAGAGGTCATGCATGAGGAATGGAAGGATTAGTTTGTTTGTTTGTTTCAGCAACAGGCAAAAAGTATCTTCAATTAAAGCTAAATTCAAGAAAAACTTAAACTAAAAAACAAAGGGTAAGACAAAAATTAAATTTTTGTTTAGAGGTAGGATTGAAAGATGTACAGTGAATTAGTGTGAGGAGAGAGTTCCGTAGGTTGGGTAACAATCAGACCCCAGGTAGTGTGTTTTAAGATGGCATCCTTAGCATGCTGACGTCGCTAGCACCTAGCTAAGTGGGAGTGTACGCAGTGTGTGAGGAGGCGGTCGCTGCAGTACTCACGTGTGGCAGCAGGTGGAGCAGGGCGTCTCCGCTCAGAGTGCCCACAGCCAGTGCCACCAGGAATGTAAGCAGGAACTTGAAGCAGGACTGCTTGAGGATGGGCACCAGCACCACGCCCAGCAGAGACAGCAGGCTGATGATGGTGATGGACACAAAGCCCCACAGCCACACCCACACTATGGAGAAGAGACAAGAGGAACCAACGTGTGCTAAGTAGAAGAAACAAATATTCTCAAAATGGGAAAGGCACTGTCAAATCATAAAGTTGAACTTAACTTTAAAAACCACGGAAGATTTATAGGAGCCATAGGAGTATAGAGGAGCCAGATGCGGGTTGATACAGATGGGCCTAGCAGGCTTTTGGCAGCAATTGAACCTTCTGATTGTCCGGGTTGCCGGTTCTAAGGGGGTGTTTCAGAACCTCTACTGAGAGGTCAATTAGGGGCTTTGCTACGCGTGAGAGCGTTGCGACGACAATTAATCATACGCAACTACAATACACACCAGACCAGGCCCACACACAGCCGATAAATAAATAATTAGTTATCCTATTATAAGTTAAAGCCTGGCTCAGTAAGGGCATGTTTGCTCATTATATACTTCGTGTTTTGATCCGGCAGTAATAGAGCTCCGCTCAAACTCATCAAATTATCAAAAGAAAGATTGTTTCAATTACATAACGCGCCACGTTAGATCTGATTATCTTAGATATCCATGAGAAAGCCAAGAACAGTATGTATGAAGAGGTGAAGTGCAGAAAGAAAAACTGTGTACACCTCTCTTGCTGAGGATGACAGATGCTTGATGCAATGTGTATTTCTGTCACATGCAGAAGTGCGCAGGCATTGATACACAATGATACCTGAGACCAAGCTCAAAGCATCAAATCTGTCACCCAGTGAGGCACATAAGACAACACAATGGCCTTTGGCAGGCTATCTGGGGACTAGAAGGGATTTTTAGAAAAGTGATTATGATACAAAGACCGCACTCTGTTTACTGAAGCCGACATGATGAATAGCCATTTTGTCAAGCTCATCTGGTGTGGCTTTATAGCCATGAACGTTCAGACAGCTTATCCATGACTGAACTCTTTCTAGGCTCTCATAGTAAGATTTGCTTTACTTTTCAAGTTCAAGAGGACACTAATTATTTCCCAAATGGACCTTGTGTGAGGTGAAACACACTCCCAAACTGAAATCAACTTGAGAAAACAAACCCTTGAGGCGGAAATCATAGTAGTCATAGTAACCACTTTACTTTTCTCTGACTTTACTGTCCACCTTGCAGTTGACCAACCAGTAGTAGAAGAAGTGCACCAGGCTGATGTATGTTCCTGTTCTGCGATGGGGGGGGGTACCTCCCCAGTTACCACAGGTCTTTGTCAGAAATCAGGCTGCAGCCTCTCCCTAAGGGGCTAATTGTAATGAAGGAGGCTGAACCTTGCAGCCAGTACTAATTACACTGCTATTAGCCGTTAGCTTCTGGGAGCCAGCCCATTAGACCGAGCTCCGTGACAGTTTAACATGTGCCCACCAGGACCAAAACAAAAGCACACAAGATACAGCGCCAAGGGGGGTCATGTACATTATCTCCTGATGGGAAAAGCTAGTAGGGAACCATGAACATTTCTGTCATGGGTGCTGTCTTTGATTGCTAGACGAAAACATGGCTCAAAATAGTGTTGCAAAGTTCCAAGATCAGTCAATCTGTGTCAGCTAATTGTGACCTCAGGATGAGCTAATAGCAAGAACATTGAGCCGCTTTGTACAAAAACCCAGAAGAAAAAGCTGTTTTTATAGAAAGTCTTTTGTACTCTGCAACACATGAGTTTTCAAACGGCTACAGGTGTTGTTCCAAAGAGATCAGAGTTAATGATTCACACGGTTGTTATAAAGCTATGCGTAAATACTATTCATCACCTGATTGTCTGCTTGTATATGTGTGTGTGTGTGTGTGTGTGTGTGTGTGTGTGTGTGTGTGCACTTGTATGTTGGTATGTAAGAGACTGTAGGCTTGGGGTTTAATCCTTTAGCGTGTCATAGGGCATCACCATCAAAAGTCCACCATCAATTTGGTCTGTTTTTATTGTTTGACTAGAAATCTATGGGAGACAGCTTAGCGAGGGTTCATGAGTTAGAGCTTATCCGCCAAATGTTTCCAATAGGTAGCAGCTATTTGTAGGGGCTAGCAGGCTATCCGATGAAAAGTCAGTTTAAAAAGTAATGATGTAGTTAGACATATAACAACGTGGCTCAGTGTAACTTATCCTATTGAAAATTCCTCCTTTATACATTACATTACAATCATTTAGCAGACACTTTTATCCAAAGTGATTTACAAAAATAGTGCTTTCAACGAGAAGGTAAAAAAGCACAAGTCTGGTAGATAAGTGCATCCCTGACCTAATCACCTAAATATAGCTAAGGCAGTGCTATATTAAACACCAGGCTACAAACATCGGCCAAACCGAATATAAAACAATTTCTAAGTACAAACAATTACTTAGTATATCAAATGTAAGTGCAAGGCAGATGCAACATATTACATTTAAGAACCAAAATTAAGTCGAAACAGGTGAGTCTTTTAGTTTCGACGGAAAGTGGACAGAGATGTTACGGTCCTGATGTTGGTAGGGAGGTCATTCCACCATTGAGGGACAAGGACAGAGAACATACATAACAGGTTATACCACACCCATGTACTATAACTTACTGATTGCCATGGGAATCCCAAATGAACGATGCTGGCTAAGTGGAAGAGGAGGTTTTATTGTAAAAACAAGAAAGAATTTAAATTAAAACTAATGGATGCCTCAATGGCTATGATTTTTTAAGTACTTTAATGAATTATACTATGTTTACGATGGAAGGTTGCTATGGTTCTACTGCAGCAAAGTAACCTAAAACAATTAGACTACTTGAATTAGCATTATCAGGAATGTACATCTCTTTAAAGGTTGAGACAATAAAAACATCTGGGTGGACAAGTGTAAAAAGGGCTTAATGTCAAGGCCTGTCCAATGTAGTACTGTTTACTATAACTGAAATATTGTACTTAATACAAGCCGCCTACACACTGCCACAACTGTGTGAAGGCGATGCAACTGTTCAGCAGTTTGCATTAGGCAGAACACCCCATAACCCCCTTGAGAGGTCACTGTACAACAGCGAGAGTGCATATCACTCTGGTCCTTGACAGTGGCTTAACTGATACAGCGCTCCGTAGAAAGAGATCCAGGACAGGAGAACCACTGTTCTGTGGCCTCTCCCTCCAATTACATGTCTTCTACCAGTAGTTCCTCGGAAAAATGGCCTTAGGTGTCGTTTACGGTCTCCTAATTGGCATGGCACAAAAATGTAAAGCGAATAAAAGAGCACAGCCGCAATATTTGGAGCTGCTCGCCTGAGAATGGGAGGTAAATGAAAGGTAGAGTGTGGACCGCCCCTGGGGCACCCTGGTGCTTCATAGGGGAATTGTAAGGGACTAATGAGGAGTTGTTTGTGGCCTATTGACTTGTCGGTGCCATCGTCATTGTCAGTAGTAACACACTCATACAGCATGTTGCTTGGGAGGGCCTCTCTAGAGAGTGAGGTTTCACAATAAAAGGTTTAGGAGGGGATATTGTCGCTGAAATTCACAAGCAGGTTTCTAACAGTCTGGTGCAAAGCTCTGAACTTTTAACAGCAATGAATCAGCATCAAGGGGAATTAAGACACTCAGGCCAAGTGGACAGACTTTAACCTTCTTGAAACGTAAAGGTTATGTTCAAACCTTTTTACCAGAAAGCAGTCATCTCAGCCCATTGTATGGTAGGAGTGGCCTGTGGTCTTACAAAGTTATACCACAAGTCTCATCATGGGACTGTTGCAGAGCTTTGGGCACGACAAACTGATGAGACTATACTGGAGTCTTTATGTTAGCATGCTACTACTTAGAACATGTGATCATGTTTTAGATTTGTGCTCTTAGCATACAAGGGTGTTAGCCCAAATCCATTGTTTTCCAGTTATACAAAATACAGATTAACTTAAATAGAGTGGCTAACATAACCTGCCCTAAGTCAATAGTATAGGTCAGCAAGCCCACCCAGGCTAACAGTTAGGGGTGTCCTGATCCTATCCCAAGTATAGGTATCTGGCCCGATAATGACATAATATATGGCTGATACCGATCCTTATGTCAGCAAATTCTGATCCTTAAATGAAACCTAATAGAAGAAAAGTCTGTTATTTGCAGTGATATCGTGGTATCGGGGAAGTAAAAATTTAGATTTCTGATTTACCTGCCTGTCCGGGCAAGTAAAATTTTGCAGAGTGCAAACGCCCCTGCGGGACATCCATACAAACAGTCATGTTGTATGCATAGCATTTGTATATCCTGGTGTTGATCAGATATCCTGTGCTGGTTAAATTTACGGTACATGACTCCCTAATTAAAGCAAACAATTGAGTTTGTTTAGGATGAGTCAATATGGAACGTTTGAATATTGCTAAGCTAAGCAGCTAAGCAGTGTTGCACCACGTCAAAATCCTTACTGCTACACAAAAGGCCTACCTTAGTCAAGTAAAATATGAATACAAACGCAGTCTCCAAACTTAATTTACTTAATACTTTTACGTGGCTCAACGTTAGCATGAGTAACTTTTGGCTTTATTATTTAATCATGGTAACAACTAGTAGACACTTTCATATACAGTATGTAAATTCCATTTCAAAGAATGTCTTCACACACAGTCCCTACATAGTCTCCACTAAGCTAGCAACCCGCCCCCCACTGCAGTTTACTTCCACAGGAATTACTGTGCATAGTGACTAAATCTTACCGGTGTTGGGTTCTTCTGCAGCTTTGTGTTCCACTTCCATGCTGTGGTAGTGGCGGATGCAGACCCTGCTGTCAATCTGGTAGAGCAGGGCCGGGCACAGGTAGGTGAACTGGCTGGGCGAGATGAGGGAGTCTGGACTCAGGCCATAGTAGCTCAGCAACTCTGTCAGGTTCAGACACTACAACAAAATGTCAAAGATCCTCGTCAAAGCTTTTGAGATTTATTTGATGTATATTCAGCTCAACAACCCCTCAATGTCTACGATCTGTGTTCTGTATGGGCTCTTCAGAACCAACAATTTGTTCATGTGGGTGACAAGACAGTCCTACCTGCTCGTGTCGGTGGGACAAGCCCTCCGGATGCCCTGGTAGAACGGCCCCTGGCACTGGCACCTCCCTCTTGGCCTTTGGGGAATGGATGTGACCATGTCCGCGGCCAGGTTGGTGTCTTTGGTTGGGATCGTTGTCATGGTTGTCGTGCTCAGAAGACAGAGGTCTGAGCGGAGATGGTGTTTTATTTTGTACCTGTTGGGCCTTGACCCTGCCTGGTTTGCGTGGTCTCTTGGGTCTGGTTTCAGGTTGCAGGGCAGCAGCAGTGGGCTGGGTGGTGGAGTTGGCTGGGGCCCCGGTCTCTATTTGGGACCCGTGGGGAGTCTGCTGCTGTGTGGCTGTAGGCTCTTGAACCATGCTGCTGTGCAGTGTCTTAGGGGTATGGTCATGGTCATGGTGTGGTAGCGTAGTGTTTTTGTGTTGTCCAGGTGGATGGTCCTGGTCACGGTTACTATCGTGGTTATTTCTTTGGTCATGCTCCCTAAGTGAGCCGCTATCTGCAGTTGGACTGGCATTCATTGTCTGTTGGCTACATTTAGTGGGGCCTTGCTCTGTGTGTGGCTGGCGGTTGTCAAGCGAGATGGGCTTATGGTGGCCGTGTCCATGCCCATGTCCGTGGGTGTCAGTATGAGAGTGTAAGCCCTCCTGCACCTCTAGTAAGTCCAGGTGGGCAACATGGTCATGGCCTAGGTCCTCGTGATCAAGGCCCACCACTTTGACCTCACCAAGCCCCAGGTTGAGCAGCAGGTTCTGGAAGCCCCTGAAATCCAGCGTGTCCCTCTGGCCATAGCGCCGAAACAACTGCTGGATGTAGAAGCTCTGCTCTGCCTCTAGTGAGTCGCCAGGTAAATGCCTGGACCCTGGGGGCACAGTTGCTCCTTCCACATAAGGAGCCTCGGAAATCTGCAGGTCGTTATGAACGTGATCGTGGTCCCCATGGTCGCTATCGGTATGATCGTGTTGGTTGGGGTGGTGGTGGTGTCCGTCACCATGGCAATGGCTGCACTGGTGGAACAGGAAGGTGAACACGCACAGTAAGCAGAACTTGGTGTGGGCGTGGACTCTCATGATCTCCTCACTTCTGATTGCCTACATAAATACAAGACAGAAACAAAGACTGTTTTATTGAATTGATTATAACCATCAGAATTGCTAAACATTTCCAGCTGCAGCAGCTGTCATTTCACATTAGGACAGCTGAATAGTTTTGCCAAATTCCTAAAAGCATTACCAGAGAGGGTATATTGATTACTTAATGCCAATTTCACATAGACAGTTAACGCTTTTTGAGGAGTCACATATTGTGATTTTGGCCAGAAAACCATTTGGATCTTGGCACATTGGCTCTCAGTGGTTTTGTTATAAAGTAAGAGGAAGCGCTGGCGTTATCTTTGGAGTAGCTAAGGTAACTTAGTTATCTAAGGGGCTGTGACTACTTTCAGGATTAGGCTGTTGAAACATGGGTTAGGGCAGATTTTGGGCCAATTGAGGAGTGGCCTGGGACATTTTGAGGGTTTAAAAAGTTAAGACATGAACAACAACTAGGATGTGTTGAGCCTTTCATAAACATTAAATTACAGTGCTACACACTTTAATTATTTAAGTTTGTGAACGTACAGAAAGGTGCTGCTTTCAACTGGCACACAAATAAAATGTATGCCACTAGGCCCACTAATAATTTATTTTTGAAATGCCATCCAAACAAAGAAAGTCATTCAGATCGTTCGTTAAATTATCTTTAAAGGGTCTTCTGATTAGCCAGAAGGCATTTGGATAACAAAGAGAGTTAGGGTTGGTATGACGGTCAAGGGAGGATTCTAAATTGTACTGACTACAGAAGGTAGTGGACAGAGTCCTGGGGGAACCACAAGCTAAAAACAGACATATTGCTCCATCATTAGATATTCAGCACAGAGATACCACACACATGATTACTCACAAATGCTCACACTGTATTTTTATATGAAATTGCTTCACTAATTTGCAGCATCGAACACTAATCTGAAATATCGTCGCTGTTACTCCTCTGCCCTATTCTAAATTGCACTGAAAGGTATTGGGCAGAGTCCTGTGAAACCCCAATCATTTAGAATGAGGTTTCAAATTTGTAGTTCTATTCACAATTGTGTTCCATTGTCTTTAGGCGTAATTATGAGCACACACCTCACATTTCTTTGCCTTACTCCAACCAGTAATACCACTCCTTGTATTATTCATCACTTATAAGTGTATGTAGCATTCAATGCAAACTAGGGATGGGCACTTTAGGCATTATCAGTATTCGAATATTAGCGCACTATCGCTCTCATGCAATTAGTGAGAGCGCTGCCTGAAAGTTTAAACTACATGATGCGGAAAGCAGGAGAAACGCAACATATCTATTCTAATGATTTGGAATTGTGTTTTTTTCTTTCCACTTTTTACATATTTTAATGGCAATGGTATACAAATATGAAATTAAAATACCTAACGAATAATATTTAAATTAACTTAGGCAAAAATATGAATAAATAACTACAGCTATACTCCAATACCCACATCATTTCGAATAATCGATTATTCGAAAAACCATGCCCATCCCAAATGCAAACACTGATGAATTTAATTTAGAAAATGTTTAAATCTTTTGACAATTGAAACAATCTAAACTTTTGTAGAGCGCAGAAAACACATGTTATAAATGTGATACATAACTAAACTTTGTAAACATTGTTTCACCAGGAAAGATTTTAGAAATATAAGCACTATAAAAAAAATAAACTATAAAGTTATTTTTCACTCACTAGGTTTCTTATTTTTATTTACTTACAACTCCTTTTTATTTTATTCAGCAGTTGGTTTACTTTCCAAACAGTAAGTTTGACCGAAAATAACGCAATTTAAATGGAAAAATAAATAAAACAGAAGCTGGTCAAACCTTGCATTACTATAGTTTTAGGAAGTATATTTTACTTTTATTCTTAAACACAATTGGCCGTACTTTTGATTAACCAGTAAGTAATCAAAAAGGATAATTGTGTCCTCTCTAACTGAATACAATAGAAAATGTAATATACAATGTCCTATAGTAGTACATAAAGTTGATGACTCACATATGACAGAAGATGCAGTTGGCTTAAGCAACAGGAATGATAAAGTTGTCTAACCATCATAATCACGCAAGACCATAGCTCCTAAAATGGTTTTATTTATAATATATAACAATAATATTTAAGCATAACAAAAATGTCAATGTTGACTTTTAACAAATGCTAGTATTTTTACAAATAAACAAATAAATATTGTTGTGCTTCTGCTTGCTTTGATCAGATCACGATATTAAAATAACCTGTTGCAATTTAACACTTTCAAGCAAATTGTGCCGAATAAGACTTTAAAAAATCCTGCCCAGTTTTATCGGGATGAAGCAGCTAAACAAAGATATTCACATAATAATAATAATACAAAACAATTTGACGAAAGAGGAATATGACTGCTTACCAATTTAATAGAGTTGTTATCCTTGTGTTGTGTGTGAAAAGGAATCTGGCAAATACATGCGAGACAGCGCTCCTGAATACTGACTTTAACCAGCTTACTTCATTGCTGCTGACAAGACACTGTTTATAAACATGAGACGCTCATGACCTATGAACCTATGTTGAGACAAGATAGGGCAAAAACCTATTTTAGGCGAACACACCCTCTCACAAACAACACAGCATGGTGTTCTCTGAATAAAGCCTTTGTTAAATAGTACGAAATTTAAGAGGAAGAAATATTGCTGGGAAAGTTCAAATATGTATTTATTATGTAAACAAGAAAACAATTGCCTTAATCAGACTCAGTGAAAAAGGAAGGAAATTATCTAAAAGTTACTTTGCCATAGTTCATCAATTATAACACTTTTGGGGGATGGATTATATGTCTATCCTAAATACATTTAAAAAAACAGCAGGTTTGGAAGGCTATATGTTAATTGTTACACTGCACTAGTTAATGCATAAAATATTCTAGTAGGAGACACTTTGGAGGCCACAGGTTAACGTAGGCCACAAATGCTTCACCTGGCTGGATGTATATATTATTATACAGGTACAGTATACCTATGGTATATATATACACACACTCACTGGCCACTTTATTAGGTACACCTGTTCAACTGTTTGTTAACGCAAATATCAGATCAGCCAATCACATGGCAGCAACTCAATGCATTTAGGCCTGTAGACATGGTCAAGACGACCTGGTGAAGTTCAAACAGAGCATCAGAATGGGGAAGAAAGGTGATTTAAGTGACTTTGAAAGTGGCATGTTGTTGGTGCTAGACGGGCAGGTCTGAGTATTTAAGAAAATGCTGATCTACTGGGATTTTCACCCACAACCATCTCTAGGGTTTACAGAGAATGGTCCGAAAAAGAGAAAATATCCAGCGAGCTGTGAGCTCTGGGTTAAAATGCTTTGTTGATGCCAGAGGTCAGAGGAGAATGGCCAGATTGGTTCAAGATGATACAAAGGCAACAGTAACTCCAATAACCACTCGTTACAACCAAGGTATGCAGAAGACCATCTCTGAACGCAAAACAAGTCGAACCTTGAAGCAGATGGGTTACAGCAGCAGAAGACCACACCGGGTGCCACTCCTGTCAGCTAAGAACAGGAAACTGAGGCTACAATTTGCACGGGCTCAACAAAATTGGACAATAGAAGATTGGGAAAATGTTGCCTGGTCTGATGACTCTCAATTTCTGCTGCCATTTTCGAACGGTAGGGTCAGAATTTGGCATATACAACATGAAAGCATGGGTCCATCCTGCCTTGTATCAACGGTTCAGGCTGGTGGTGGTGGTGTAATGGTGTGGGGGATATTTTCTTGGCATACTTTGGGCCCCTTAGTACCAACTGAGCATCGTTTAAGCGCCACAGCCTACCTGAGTATTGTTGCTGACCATGTCCATCCCTTTATGACCACAGTGTACCCATCTTCTGATGGCTGCTTCCAGCAGGATAACGCGCCATGTCAAAGCTCAAACAAGACCTCCACAGTCACCAGATCTCAATTCAATAGAGCACCTTTGGGATGTGGTGGAACGAGATTCGCATCATGGATGTGTAGCCGACAAATCTGCAGCAACTGAGTGATGCTAATATGTCAATATGGACCAAAATCTCTGAGGAATGTTTCCAGCACCTTGTTGAGTCTATGCCACAAAGAATTAAGGCAGTTCTGAAGGCAAAAAGGGGTCCAACCCGGTACTAGCAAGGTATACCTATTAAAGTGGCCAGTGAGTGTATATAAATATATATATATATTGATATTGATTATTTTATA